>JNEM01012826.1:0-12428 GCA_000697335.1 Conidiobolus incongruus B7586
AAAATTAAAAAATTTAAAAAAATCTTATTTATTTATTTTATAAAATTTGATTAAAATATCAAATATTATTTATTGAACCATTGGATAATTTAAAAAATACAAATATTTAAATTATATTTAAATTAAAATTAAATATTTCTATTATAAAATAATTTTTATGATATTGGAAATATTATTTATTTTCAATTGAATATTAAGAATTTGATATCAAAATATTATTAAATATAGGATTCAATTGATTTTATATTAATTTATGGATGTAAACATAAATAATTCAATATTTTCAATATAAAATATTACTAATATTAATTGTTTTTAAATAATTTATTTTTATTGATTATTTTATCAATTATAAAATTATTTAGGATTTTGTCATCAACATAATGCTGTCAATTATATCTTCATACCTTATCTTATTTTATCTTGGAATTATTACCAACTTTTACATATAAAAATGGGATACATTGTCAAATATACAAAGACTTTTTCATATTTTTCACATTAAAATTACTCATGCACATTAACCCCATTATAGATTTATATTCAAATGAAATTTAATATATATTTGATTACATTATTTTGAATTTATAAATTTTGAAAAATGTATTAAGTATTTTTCCAAATTAAAATATTCATCATTATATACACTCCCTAAATATATGATATTTAATGATATATTAAGATTTCATTTAATATTTCTAATAATTATATTATGTTAATATTTGCAACTTGTTATATAAAAAACTATTTATTATAATTGTCAGAGTTAAAAACAAAAATTTATAATCTTCATCATTAATACCAAAGAGATAAATAATATTCTTTACTTATTTTAAGCATATTAAACAATTTTAAACACAGTATGTTTTTAAATATTCCAACAAATGTATTATCTTGATATCTTAAACATCAATCTATAGTAAAAATATAATATCGGCGTATTATAGCTTATATTACACTTATCAATTTCAATTGAAATATGATATATCATTCGAATATCTCTGCTATTTTATATGTAATCATCATTGCAAAATATCAAATATGAAAGACAATTATTTAGAACGGAATAATATAATAATATAAAACACTATAATTTCTCAACATATTATCACTATACAGCTCATAAGAATTATCAGAATGTTTACTAGTTTGAGAAATCGCAAACTAACAAATTTGATCAGAGTTAGGTAATATGATATTTAAGTTTCAAAATTAATGCCAAGTGGTTGTTTAATTTGATAAATATCAAATCCAGGTATAAATTAAATATAAATCAGATGATAATTTCAAGAGTATGATCTCATATCGTTTATATTTATCGCTATCAAAGTCTAAATCTAACTATGAAAATACTTTTCATTTTTTAATAAATGAAGCAAAGTTAGTATTTCGGAATTCATAAATAATTAATTTAAAACGATTGATGATTTTCACCTGAGTCTTCCGAATTATTCCTATCCAATTAGAATGCCTGAAAGGAATAACATTTTTTCTGGATATTTCAGTATCATTATTTTTAGAATAATATATTACTATTATGATGGATTTTTTCTTGAAATCCTGATGTGCGAATAGAATGACATTTTATGTGGTTGCTGAGCCTCAAAACGTTTACTATATTAATACTAAACTTCAAGAATGAATATTGCTTGTGATAATTAAAAAAAATATGAATATCATTTCGATATTCAGGTTCAAATAAATAATTTACTAAACAATTTGATAAGTGAAAAATTTCAAAATCGAAATGATGAAATCTATTAAATCACTTAATCGTATGTAGTTTTCAATGCGCAGTAGGTTTTAAACAGATTACTTGTTAAAAGTACTGTCATTCTTTTTGTTATGACTGATAGGAATTTAGATCCATTTGGCTTCTACAAAATCACTTGCTATTGTTTTTAAATCATATAGTTTTTGTGAGATTGGTGGTCCAGCTTTCGGGATTATCCCTCAAACGAGATTAATATAACCATTCTAACAATCAGAGTCACTCCACATTTAAAAATTTTTCTTTTGAATATTACCAAATCTAATCACACTCAAATTTTCAACAGCCAATCATCTTCTATTGGTTCAACCCTTCCTCAGTTGCTATTCCCGAATTTTCTCCTATATAAAACTGAGACAGTCCACAAAACAAATGCAAATTTATGACTTTGATTACTTGATGAGCGTTTATATCAACTCTATATAACCTATTGTCCTAATATTTACTTTAACCATGATGCATCTCAGAAAACAACTTCCTCATCTTTCAAAATCTCTTAATAAGACTTTAACAAGTAAATTCCACTATTCTTCAAATCCTAAAAGCTATATCCCGAGACGCTTCATGGTACGTATCAAATATACTACATCTAAGATTTGTTTGTGATTTTTTTATTTTTAGACTTCTGATGCCCTCCACCAAAACTATACTGCAGTCATGTTTCCTGGTAATTATTTATCTTATTTTACCGGTCAAGTATTACAAACTAAATCTAATTGATCTAGGTCAAGGATCTCAAGTCATTGGTATGGGAAAAGATCTCTATGAGAATCACCAAGCTGCTAGGGAGGCATTTGAAGAAGCTGACGAAGCTTTGGGATTTCGTCTCAGCAGATTAATATTTGAAGGAGATCAAATCACCCTTACACAAACTGAAAATGCTCAACCTGCGATCTTAACAACCTCTATTGCAACTCTTCGTGTACTAGAACATGCTTATGGTTTCAACATGGAAAAAAGCGTTAAATATGCGATGGGTCACTCTCTTGGTGAGTTTTCTGCCCTTGTCGCTACTGGCGCTCTTAATTTATCCGATGCTGTTCGCCTTGTCAGGACGCGAGGTCAAGCGATGCACGACTGTGTTGTGAACCTAAATAGACCTATCTCTATGAGCGCCCTTGTTATTACTAAGGGTAATCTTAACCGAGTATTTGATGTTGTTCACCAAGTAAACAGCCAATTATCTAACTCTGAAGTGGTTGAGGTTGCCAATTATAACTCTTCCTTCCAATGCGTCTTAAGTGGTACCAAAGAGGGTGTTAATGCTGCCGCCCGTGAACTCAAAAGACTTAGAATTGCACTTAAAGCGGTCGATCTTCCAGTTTCTGCTCCATTTCATTGTAGCTTAATGCGACCTGCCAGACAACCTTTGGAAGAAGCACTTAAAAATATCCAATTTTCGGTTCCTTCTGTGCCTATTGTTTTTAATGTATGGGGTAAACCTATTCATGAAGTAACTCCACAAGCAGATATTACAAGAGTCATTCCCCAGCTTATAATTGAACAAGTCGATCATCCTGTCCGCTGGTTCGAAAGTGTTCAATTCGTCAAAAAGCAGGGCATCTCGAGCTTCTTGTCTATCGGACCTGGTAAAATTCTGGCCAATCTGGCTAAAAAAGATTTTCCCTTGGACTGGATTCGTAGTGTATCTAATACGAAAGAATGTCAAGATGAATTTGGTACAATGATCCAACCCCAAGCTGAAGTTTTAGAGTCAGCTTCTGCTTAAACTAATAATATCTTTATCTTTCCATACACTTTTGGACCGATACATATCGGACTAGTATAAATGATTTTACACTGTACATTAATAAAATCTATATAATTCAATATCGCACGCTAAATCCAAATTGCTTTGTTGATGATGAATATGCCAATTAACTCTATCACCAATTACCTAGGAACTCTCTATTCTCTACCCAACTGTTCTTGTTCCACTGTCGTTTTAGTAAACACATTTCGATGATTTCAATTGTTTGAATTATTTTAATTCATCATAGTTTAGCAATTTAGTTTTACACTGTGTTATGTAAATTAAAACCAATTTTATATTTTAATTCCAATTATAAAACTCGATCTCATAACACTTGATATCTTTATCAATCAAATGATCCACAGTCATATTATGTTATACCTAATCAACATTTTATAAAAATTTGATTTCATATCAGTTCAAATTTACTTCTAATCAATAAAATATAATGAAAATATATTATATCATACAAAAATATATCAATTTATATTTAGATTGATATAATGTTTATTGGTAAAACATATTCATGATCAAATTCTTAATTATTGCTGCTTTTTTTTCAAATAATAGCATCATATTAAAATAAATTGATATTCTATTATATATTTGGAAAATTTTATTTTTATCTGATATTTAATAATTAGTATTTAGAAATATCAAAACTCTCTTAACATATAAACTACTAGTTTGTTTTATTAATGAGTTTACTCGGCTCCACTTTAATTTTTTAGTCGCTATCTATAATTCAGGTATTGAGAAACTTAGAGGTATTAGTAAAATATCAATTTATCCATTATTCAATCAGCTATCAAAGAATACCATTTATTTAATAGATTTTAGAGCTGTATATAAAAATCGATCAATAATTCAGAGAAGTGGAGCCAAGTAAACCCATTAACAAAATAAACTAGTATGACGTAATTATTTTTCAACTATTATAATAGTTATGTGTTATAAAATTTTTTTTAATTTGAAATTGAATCAATTGGTAAAATTAGTAAAATATAAACTTTATATTACCTAATTTGGTTACAATGATAATTTATAATAGTAATTTTTACTCCATTTTAATAAAATACTAATTCAAGGTTTTTTTTGGTCAAATTACTATAAAACCCTGTACAAATATATATAATAATATATTAAGAGATTCAACAATATAATAAATATTTGGAAAACATATAATTCGGTCATTGATTATTATATCAAATAAGGAATATTTTTATTCGTTATTAAGCATAAAAATCATAATGAATAAAATAACGAAATAAACCAATCTGATTATCCCATAATTTTAATATCTCATATAATTAGTTTGAAAGTTATGTATATAGATATATATATAAGAGACCGCAATTTGGTAAAAGAATTTTAGCTCACAAAAATATAAACACCAATTTTAAATATATTTTTGGTTTTTTAAATTATTGAAATAATGTCAAGTGAAGATTATGATCATTCACCAAATTTAAGCTCAGATGAAGAGAATCAGGATTATAAACGAGCCAAATACAATCGGAGTTCTCATATATATGGAGTTTTTGCGGATGACTATGTTGAAGAGTCATGCTCAGATATGAGAAGAGAGGTAAATTTTGTATCTTCTACACATCAATTTACGAATATGGATAATGAAGAATCATCAGGTGAAAATGAACCGTCTTCTATTGCTACCCATTCACCAAAAGATAATGGTATACTTGGAGATGATATTGAAGGCGAATTATTACCTGAAGAAGAAACTAGGCCGGTATTGGGACAATCCTCATATAGTAATGTTGAAGACCCTTCTTTCCAAAAGCCTTTACATAAAGTATCTAAAAATTTTGGAAAACTCGGCGCTTCTTCGAGTGGGTTCGGTTTAAAATTCTTGAAGAAATTTGGCTATAAAGAGGGTCAAGGTCTTGGAAGTAGAGGTCAGGGACTTGCTGAGCCCATTCTCCCCAATATCAGAAAAGATCAAAAGGCTGGTATCGCTCATGGTGGTTCTTCTGAAATGGATCAATATACTCGAAAACTTGAAAAACAGCGATATAACAAGCCTGATGATTCATCTGACGAAGACGCCGAAGGTGGCTCCACTCTTGGACGTCAAAATAAACGAGTCAAATTCAAGAAACCCAAGGTTCAATTTAAGTCATTTAAGCAAACGTTAGAAGAAATAGATCAAAGGAATCTAAGACAGCAAAAAGTGATAGATATGACTGGCTCCCAGCCTAAAGAGTTAGATAAAATTCAAGTCAGCAGTTCCGATATCTATTCCAAAGAGGATATACTACTCTTGGTTGAGCTTGGGGAGCTTGAAAAAACCAATCTTGAGCAGGAGCTAGTCGAGCTGAATGATCAGTTGAAGGCAATGGAAATCCAACACCAAACACTCGGCGATGAATTCAAATTAGCTAATATGGAGCTAGAATTAGTGCACAAAATCGAGCAAGCAATTCAGAAATGCCATCAATTTCAAATCAGCCTCTCCAGCGAGGATATGGAAAGCCTCTCAGTATATAATTCTCATCTACAAAGTTTGAATGACATCTTAAAACAAGAAATTCCATCCAATTTTCACTCGACTACACAGCATCAATTATCTGAAACCGCTGTGGCATGTATTATTCCCAACTTCAAGAGAGTACTATCTCAATGGAATCCCTTAGAAGACGATCTAAAATATGTCCAGGAATTCTTCTCCAGTTATCCCAATTTGTTTTACACATCCGATACACTTTATTTATCACCAAGCAATGGATCTGCTCAAGAAATGATGTGGGATAGCGACTCTGGCGTGACATCCATGACACCTTATGATGCTCTTATCTACCACCTATGGCTTCCAAAAGTTCGCTCCACTTTAATCAACCAATGGAATCCTCAAGACTACGATTCAGCCATCCGTTTATTCGAAGTCTGGAAACCACCTAATTTGATCTCATCATATATTTTTGAGCTCATCATTAATCAATCTATCATCCCGAAAATGCAGCAGGCTGTTGAAAACTGGAATCCCAAAAAGAGCTCTACATCACTTGAGCTTTTCATCCATCCCTGGCTTCCCTTAATTCACTCTCAGCTGAATCCGCTCATCGACACGATTCGAAGCAAATTAGGACTCACCTTGGTCAATTGGCATCCTGAAGATCCCACTGCATTTAACATTGTCACGACATGGCGATCCGTATTCAATGAGAAGGATATGCTCAAGCTAATTGATCGGTCTATTGTTCCTAAGCTCTTTGAAATGCTTAAATTTGAATTTGTCATAGATCCCTCAGATCAAAACATCGCCCCCATTACAAATATCATCCACTGGCACACATATCTAGGAGATCAAAATACCGAGAAAATCCTCAAAGACGCATTTTTTCCAAAGTTCTATGATGTTCTCAAAGAATGGACAAGTATCCAAGGAGACTTGGATTTAGAGGAAGTGTTTGATTGGATTCACTATTGGAAGACCTTATTCCCGCAAACTATCTTATCATTAAATGGAGTTGAGCACTCTTTTAGGTTCGCACTAGATTTGTTGAATGAAGCTATTGATAAATTTACTCAATAGCACTTAATTGATTGTTAATAATTTTTTTCATTAAAACATTATATAATTGCCCATACTACCATTTTTTATCAAAATTCTTAAAATTTCTTATAATAATAGTGTAACATTTTCTAATTCATGCTTAATCAATCTCATTCATGCAAATATTTCTTAATAAATATATTGAATTATTGAAAAATAATGATTAGTATAGCATGTTTTATTTATTCATAGAATAATTTACTCGATATTTAATAGATTTAAATAATAGGTGGTAACTAGTATTAATTAATTATTAAATATCGTGATTTTTATGATATTCATAAAAGCAATTTCTATGACCTTCAATACATAATGGAACTTGGCAATATTCACAAATCCAAGAAGTTTTTATATATTGCAAAGATTTCATATCCAGTTTCCTAGTTTTAAAACGGCATAAATAACAAGTTTTTCTCTTTTCCCTACTCAAATAAAAAGGTAAATGACTCTGGTTATCAAATCTATTTGAGGGTAATTCCTTTGTAGATTTCGTAATATAATTTGTTCTGTTGCCTTTTGATATTTTAGCGGGCTGATTATTTTCTAATTTCTTATTATTCTCTCCATTTAATCTGGCACGTTTGAGAATTTCATTTTCTTCTGAAGGTAATTTTAACTGAGTATCTGTTTCTAAAATAGAATTGAAATCGGTTTCAGTGAAAGTGGTTGCTGGGGTTAGTTCATTTTTAGTTTCTGCAGGCATAATAACAAGGTTATTAATTACTAATAATATCAATAATATTCAGTTCAATGATATATACAAAACTATTGAATTATTACTAATAAGATATTTAAATAAAAAAGGGGCATACATAAAATTCACGATATGTTTCATTTTTAATATCATGTTATCTATTTAAGCTAATATATTTGTATTAGCTCAACATTATTACATTTTTTTACATTTTACATTATTTTTTTAACAGTAAATTGTCAAATATTAGAATAAATATATAAAAAATATGATTTAATTTCGATTTATTTGAGTATGGTAAATAAAATTAAAGCTATAGTTAACTTGGATTTTAAAATTATTTTTTATAATATAAAATATAATTAATTATAAATTTAAATTATATAAATTTTTAAAATAATTTTTTGGAAAGAATTCAGTTAATATACAGTCATTGTTAAGAATTATTAAATTTGAGGATAAAATCACAAAAAGGTTGATGTCATAAATTATGTGTAGAACGATTTGGTTTAGCAAAAGTATTTGAAATTTTAAATAGTGATTAATATTTTGCCAAATTAACATATTTTCATAAAGTATCCTACAAATCTGATATAAAATTATAAATTCGTTTTTTGAAGTATTAATAATAAAATTCAAACTTAAAGTTATATTAACATTTGCTTTAGGGATAAAATCATCACAAAATAATTTTAAAATGGATTACATATTAAATATCTGCCCAAAGTTATTGTTTTATTGGAGATATGCTTGATTTTGGGTGATATGGTTTGTGATTTTTTAAATTAATGTTATATCCACTGATAAACTAAATTTGTTCACCTTTGTCCAAGCCCTGAATAGGGCCCAGGTACCCCAAGAAGGTAAGCACTAATATTAATCTTGGAAGTCTGGCTTAATTGACTATTGAATAGCAATAAATATTTTTAGTAGTATAAATATCTCAGTTCATTTCTATATCATATTCAGCCCACCTGAAAGTCTTGCTTGATCCAAGTTTTATATGCAAATATCCATCATTTTGCTCATATTTTACTTGTATGATATTTATTATAAATGATTACCTTGTCCCAAAGGTATTCAATTATTTTATGAAATAAATTCTGTTTAAACACGTAATAATACAATTTTAACATTGCTTTTGTATTTTCTTTTTAGAATAATTATTGATTTTCCTCCTTTTTTGAGTTTTTAAAAAAAATAAAACACTAATATTTTTTGAAAATTGGTTTAATAAGTTATGTATATATATATATATATATATATATATACCTTATATACCAAGTTTTTAATCTTTTCTCTTATCCATTTAATTCTTTTATATATTTTATAGTTTTTTATTATGTATTTTTTAGGATATTTGATATTATAATCCTTTATAAATATAACCAAATAAGCTAATTTCTCAAAATCTTTTATTATTTACTTATTAAACAAATAAAGAAATAAATTACTATAAAAGTTAGAACATTAAGAAACAAAGTGCAATATTTTTTAAATTTCATATAAGAGTAATATTATTACCTTGAACTTGAAATAATAATTTATTATATGGATAAAATTGACCAATCCTTATTTTATTATAGCAAAAATAAAAATTTAGTTATCTTTATTACAGGTTGGATTATTTGAATTACTTTATAATTTAAATAAATAAAATAAAAAAATAAATATCTTTAATATATCCAATATATATTTTAATCTATTTAAATTTAATTCCCATCTTATTATATATAATTCAAATATTTTATTATTTATAATAATATCAATATAGTATTCTTTGAAAAAATTGTAAAATTTTTTGGATAATATAATAATTATATAAAATTAATTATTTTTAGCTTTGGTATAATATTTAATAAAAAATTTTAAAAACTTTTTGAGTTATATTATTAATAAGTTTTTTATTAATATTATGATTTAATTTTTATTTAATTTTATTATCTTATTTAATAATTTTTGTTATTTTTTACAATTCTGGAAAAGCTGTATTTATAATTTTTTAATTTTTTAACTATGTTTTTTATATATTTTTAAAAGGTATAAATATATTATTATAATATATAATCTATACTTCCAAATTTCAATATAATAATAAGTTATAAATATATTATTTCAATTGTTTTAAAAAATAATTTATAACCTCTATTTCAATCTTTTAAAAATAAATGTAAAAAGTTTATACTATAAATATTAGAGCTTGTTTTTATTAGTAATAATATTTTCAGATATAGTCTTCAAAATCTATTTTATACTGTTAAGAAGTTATTATATTTTTAATGTAATTTTTATCTAACTTTCCAAATGGTATTATTTTTAGGGAACCTTTCTTCAAATATAGGAATTGATATTTAAGATTGTTTTTGGTTTTTTAGAGTAATCTTTGTGTAACATATTTGAAGTTGAATACTGTTGATTTTGAATTAAAGAGTTAATTGATATCAAAGACTGAATAAAACTTAAATCCATCTGCAATTTATATAATTTTAACCTTTCCAATTCTATCCTAATTCCAAACTTGTTAAATAAAACTTCAACTTGTTTTTGTATTTTAAAGGCAAAAACTTGGTCAAAATATTCTATATTTGACTAAGGATGTCAATAGAGTATTTAGAACTATATTGTTTGAAACTAAATACTATTATACAATAATATTCAAGTATCTGTGTTACAAGTAATAATTCATCTAGGCCTTGGTTATATATTGATAGGGTTGGTCAAAACCAGTGGAAATCCCAGGAACGATGAAATTTAAAGCATTATATTTTTATAATCAATAATAGGTTAAATAGTAAAACAGAATTTCTTTAAATGAAATAATAAACTGAATGAGGTGAGTTTATGATTAGATTTGATTAATGAAATTAGGCGTTTTCCCATAAATTTAATAGTAGATGATTTCAGTTCAATGTTAATAAAATATCCTCGTATTACGTCAAATCAATACTTTTATTCAATCTATTGTATAATTGATAATTTCTTAAACTTTATTTTTGTCATTTAATATGGAAGCTTTAAAAAAGGTAGCGATATTATTTGTTATATACCAAGTTATCTTTTTATGCAGCCAGTTTTAAGTTATATTTACTACCAAGCCAATTTAAATTGTTATATTTATCTTACTCCAATTCACATCTGTATAATATTCAAGTATTCATTATAATTAATTTTATCATTAGTTTATTATATATATATTCAGCTCAAAATATTAGCTTGGTTAACTAATCTATTCCATTTTAATAGAAACTCGAAGGACTTCGTAATGAAGTAGAAGCTGCTAAGAAAAGAGCCAACGATGCCCAAACACAATTAAGTGAAGTTCAAGCTGAACAGGCTGAACAAGAAGAATTGATTGCTAAATTCCAAGATATGGTCATCAATTTGGAAAACCAAATTGATGAAAGCCACGAAAGAGTTACTCAATCTAAATCTATTAAGGAAGAAACTGAAATCAATAAGAACCAAACAGATGGTTTAATTAGAAAAGTTAACGCTGTTAAGAAGGAATTATCTGAGGTTCATACTAAATTAGAAGAAGCTACTAAGAAGTAATTTTTTTGTATCATTGTGATACCACTGTTTAACCATTAAATTTATTTTAGATCTAGTGAATTAGATGCTCTTGCTGAAAAATTAGAACAAGAAGTTGAGGCTTTAGAAACTGAGAAATCTGAATTAGAAGAAACTAACGAAGCTTTAAGACAAGAAATCAAGACCGCTAAAGCTGAACTTGAAGAAACTCTCAAATCCATTCAGGAATTATAAATTAAATCAACTCCTTTTGTTAACAATCACATCTTAATCAACCCGGTTTATGACCATTCTATAAATTATTATAACATCTCTTTCTAAGTATTTTATACATATTATTTGTAGTTATTCATCATTTAATTCATTTAACATTATTAAGCATGTTGAATTTGTATTTAAAATTATTTTCCATCAATTCTGTATTCCTTGAAATTAATATGCAATTAATATATAATTATGCGTTTATTTCTGAGTTGATTCTAAATACACATTTATGACTGCTATCAATCATTTGAGAATCAATTAATTCTATAAGAATTACAAGGTTTACTTTTTATAATTAAATATATTTCCCAAATCATATATTATTAATTTTAATATGTAATAGCAATTTATATAATTTAAACCAATTTAATCAACTATAATTATCAAATAATTTAATATGACTCTCATATATATTCAAATTAATATGGAATTAATGTACTTGAATAAGATTAAAAAATTATAATTTTTAGTGTAAATAGATAAGCCAATAAATAGTATTTAATATTATATATATTGGACTAAATTTGAATTAATTGAATATTATTTATAATATAATAATAATAAATATAAATATATTAATTATTATTCAAAATATCTTAAAACACCAATATCAAAATTTCATAATATTAAATAATCTTTTTTTATATTAAATAAAATAGAAACAAATTAGTTTTTATTTTATAATTTCTTATTTTAAAATATAAATACAGAATTAAATTTATTAAATATAATTATATTTTTAATGTAATCATATTTTATAATTAATTACATTTAATATATCATAGTTAAAATCTAGTTTTGGGATTATTTATAATAATTATTGAGGTTAAAGTTAATATAG
>JNEM01012827.1:0-14672 GCA_000697335.1 Conidiobolus incongruus B7586
ATAACTAGAAAAAACTACTATATCTAGTATATATTTTTAATTATAATTTATGTATTATAATTGTTCTAAATAATTAAAGATTTAACTTATAAAAAAGAAAATTTTTATAATAAAATTTAATTAGTATATTAAATATTAAATTTTAATCTTTAATAAAAAAATTATTTTTTAAATATTAAAAATTTATTAAAAATATAATAAAAAGTTATTAATAATAAAAAACTATTAAATTTATATTATATTATTATTTTTATATATTTTATATTAAAATATTTATTTATTTTAATTGCAAAAAATTCCTATTATTTAAATTATAAAATAATATCTAATGATTTTTATTTAGCACAAATAATTTAACAAATCAATATGAATTTAAACTAGTGTAAATATTAATATTTTGTTATCTTTAAATTTTTTATTATAATACCTTGAGGAAACTTAATCATTTTTATCATTTCTTTGGTTATTCCATAAGGTACAAAATATCTTAATTATCTTATTATTCATCAGATATAATTGTTTACTAACATTACCTTTATAAATTATATACCTATTATTTGTATAAATTCCTATTTTTATTTATTATATCAAATAAATTTAATGGATAATATTATTTTCTGTTTTGTCAAAAGTTGAAATATTACATAATTTTGTGAGTTCAAATTGAATGTTTCTATGTTATTATTGTGTGCAATATTGATCAAATCAAATTTGATGGAATGAGAAATGGATCCTATAAGAATATATAGCTGAATATTCAAATATCAGGACATTTCATCAAGACAATGGAATACTAAAATAAACAGATTTTTTAAGGTTACATTATTAATCACTCATTTCAACAAGTGATTGAAGTTGAAATTTTGAATTATATATATTTCAATAATTAAAATAAACTATAATATAATAGATTTATTCATATTAAACACAATTATTAACAAAAATCTTATTATGTATATCAAAATTAATGGTTTATTTAACTTTTTTGACAAAAACACATTTCCATCTTTGGAGTAGTAATGCAATCGCAAGTGAAGGTTATAGCCCAAATATCATTCTTAGTGAATCACAAATTAAATTATATTCAGTTCAAAATGCAATATATGAGTTTGAAATATTTTTCTAGTATTAATTCCGTCTTGAATGATATTGCTAGTGTATCACATACGCATATAATTTAATACAGTTTATGAACATAATTTATAATAAATATTTGTAATTTTAACAAAATCGTTTGAAGGTAAAATTATTTGATATTACTCAATTTTTGTTGATAGTAGGCAACAATTGATTTATATAAATGAATACCACCATCCTTTTACCTTATAACTGAATAATAAATAAAGGACTAGGCCATAAACTTGATTGGTAATAAAATAATATTTGTTAAAAGATGAAATCTAAAAAATATAAGTAAATGCTAAATGCATTAATAAAAAATAATAGCTAAATATGTAAATTATGTATTTTATATTTATACTATTAAAAGATTAACGACGAGCCCTAGGTTTAATGACCATAGGATTAGGACGATGGCGTGTCTTACCACCCTTAGCTAATACACCCCAAGGAGAAACAGGTTGTCTGTTACCCTTACTCTTACCTCTACCACCACCATGAGGATGGTCAACAGGATTCATAGCAACACCACGCACTGTAGGTCTCCAACCCAATCTACGACGAGCACCAGCCTTACCCAAAACACGATGTTGGTGATTGATATTGGAAACAACACCAATAGTAGCACAAGCGTCTACAGGAACCATTCTGATTTCACCACTGGGAAGCTTAATGTGAGCAAACCCAGTTGAGCCAGTGTGGATAAGGGTGGCCTTAGCACCTGCACTGCGTACCATTTGACCTGGGCCATCTGCAGTCAAACCAATATTGTGAATAATTGTACCGGTAGGGATCATTCTTAAGGGCAAGCAGTTACCGACCTTAATAGCTAAAGAGCGGTTAATTTCCTCTTGGAGAAGCTGAGCATCTGTCAAATTGGCATCAGAGGCTCTATCATTGGCGCGGAAGGATTCGACAACCATTCCAGGCTTCAAGCCTTCAGGAGCTAGAATATAGCTAAATTCCTTATCAACCAAGTGCTGAATGAGGGCAATGTGGGCACTTCTACCGGGATCATATTCCAAACGCATGACTTCCCATGGACCTGGCTTTTTTCTGTAGAAATCTACCAATCTAATTCTTTGTTTGTGACCTCCACCTCTGTGGCGAACAGTAATACGACCAGTGTTATTACGACCACCCTTCTTGCGCTTGGCAATGGTCAATTTACGGAGTGGACGACCCTTCCACAGATGATCTCTGACAGGCATACGGCGGAAACGAAGACCTGGTGAAGTAGGCTTGAAAAGTTTAAAACCATTTTCTATTCTGATCAAAGGGGTTCGATTAGCTTTTTCAGCTTCAGAAAGAGTCTTCTTAGAACGGATTTGTTGAGCAGTCAATTGATTAGCAGAAGCCTTAGAAATCAATGATGAAGACAAAGGAGTTGAGCGAATGGATAATTGGTTAAACAAACCAGTAATATTTTTGACTTTACTTAACCACATTTTTATTTATAGGCATTAAACAAAACCAAGTAATAAAATATGATTTGTATGTAAATAATTGTTGATAAATGTGATCTATAAATTGGAAATTGGGGATGTGATCTAATTGGTTTTTGATGATTCGATCAAGAAGTATTCACTATTGAAAGGTAGTTAAATAAATATTAAATGTTTTTGTGTATTTTAGGATATTGTTTGATGTATATTATAGCAGTTTATCTCATACCCAATTTAAATAACATTTCTTAGAATAATAGAGTATATAAATAAACCTTTTGGAAATACAAGTTATGGGATTATTTTCCGTTTAAAAATTTCAATTTTATTCTTGGGATTTGAAATAAATTTTTTTTTCATCAAAAAAAATAAACCAATTTTAAAACATTGCTATATATGATTATGGGCAAATGGTACAATAATTTAAAATATCGATATATCTAGAATATTAGATAATATATGGTCATTATTTTTATCAGAGATAAAAGGGATTACATATTTCAGATTTTAAATCATTTTTGGATATAATAAATCAAAATGATATTTGAATGTTCAGATATATTTAAATGATTTAATATATAAATTCAGCCCTCAGTCTCCCTTGGTAATATGCTAAAATTTCATTCTTTCGGTATGATTGAGGCGTTATTCTAATTAATAATAATGATAGAAGGGTAATGTAAAAACTTAACACTTTATTTCAATAATCATTAAATGGTATATATATCAATTTGTGCCATAGTAATTAGGTTTAGATACAAGAAAAAGGGAATCATTTGAATGGCTAAATATTCAGATAAAGGCGACTAGTTTAATTAGTTGAATTGCTCATGAATTGCCTTGGATCCAACGTCCTTATATGTTCGACTACTCACCATCAGTTGTTGGAAAGTACCTAAAGATCCCATGATCGAGGCACCTAGCCAACTAGAATAAGATCTCTCACCAATCGTATTGGGAGTTGTCACTTTTACTCTTGTATGGAAAAGCTGATTCACGGTATCGAAAGCAATACGATCGCTAAATCCTTGCATTCCGGTTGTACCACCAGTAACGACAAGACTTGAGCACAAATTGGCACGTAATTCAGGGCTGGTCGCTTCTAGAGCTTTCTGGATGAGGGTTGAAATTGGCACAAAGCTGGATGTGTTGCCTTGGTTGTCTTTCAAGAATTTTTGAGGATTGAACAAAAGCTCACCATACTCATATCTTTCTAATGAAAAATTGGTATTAAAACCATCAGGGAATTCATAAGATTTCGAGGGACGGGTTTTTAAAAGATCTTCTCTGAACTCAGTTTCACACACTTGACATGTAGTTTCTTTGAAGTCTTGAATCAACCTGTTTTTCATAAAAGATGTAAAACTATCTTTAAGGACATCATGGGGACGTAAAGTAAGGGTTGGAATTTGACCAGCTGGAAGATTTGGCTGCTTGGCTTGAATTAAATAATGAGGAACAGGATCATATTGGAATCTAGTTTTGAGGTCTTGGAGTATGTATTGAGTGATATGCTCACCTCCTAGAGTTTGGTATTGTAAGCCATCCAGTACTCGGCCTTCATAAATGGGAGTTACACTTGTTGTTCCTGCTCCAACGTCAAGAACCAAGCAAGTAGGCTTACCAAATGAAAAGCTATTAAACATTTTATTAGATTGTATTGCCAAATCAGATGAATAATTATATATTTACCCTGTGAAAGTCGCTTGATTACCAATATATAATGCAGGAATTTGGAACTTTTCAAAACATAATTCGGCAATCAATTCTCTTTCTTTCTTCGAAGCCCAGGGATAAGAAGTGACAATAAAAGGACTTGAATTGGATAGGTCACCTTCTCCAAGAACCAGCTCCCAGCAAGCTTCATATGCTTCCCAATCAGTGACTAAAAATTATAAATAAATATCAATTAATTGATTGCAAGTTATTTTTGTATGCATTACTTTTGCCTTCAGAAATAGGATTGACTACATCAGTGTTGGGTAACCAATTAACGGTTTCACCAAGTCCAGAGATATAAGCTCCAGAGGGTTTTTGTGACTTATTCGCACCATTTGTACCTCCATTAGCCATGTTATCATTTGAAGCTGAATCGCCTGGATTGGACAATTCATTATCAGAAGCTTCGATTTGGTATCCCAAGTAACTGGGAGTAATCATTCTTGGACAATCTTCTCCGGCATAGCCAAATCTTATAGAGTGAGCACCAATATCTAGTACTTTACATCCAATATCATCTATATAAAAATTAGAGATATATTATGTGCCTACTAATAAGATATAATACCCCCAAATGGCTCAGCTAGGCTATTTGGTAGTGCCATTGTTTTGAATTGTTATTCTAAAAAGAATAGTGATCAGAATTAAAAATATAGGAGTTAAAGTTGATAAATAATAATTTGATATCTTATGAAGACTAAGATATTTTTAAATATATATTTCTCAATAAATTACTTATTAATAGTTTGATTGATTTGAATTAATATATGACGCTTTTAGATGATCTCATTTGTAATGAATTATAAAATACATCATTTTATGGGATATTGAAGATTAAACTTTATTTGATTGAGTACTGTCATTTTTGTTTCAGTTTTTACTCATAAGCAAAAATAAATTGATATACGATACTAACTTTTATATATATACCCCATTCTGGACTCAATCTATTGAGTATATCTCAAATCATTATAAATCCTCATTATGAATTATTTAACTTAATCTAATTATAATCCATATTATTGATAAAATATTTAATTAATTAAATAATGATAAGAATTAAAGTGATTGACAATTGAAGTTGATACTAGCTTACTTAAAAAATCATTATGAAATATCATTTAAATTTCATTATCTATAATATTATGTTAAAAAACTATTAACTTATAATGGTGATTTATCATTTTAAATCCAATTTGATTCAAATGTGATTAATAAAATATTAAATAATAACTATTAAGGCGAAATCAATTACGATTAGTTACTAGAACGTTTTTGAAAGGTTATCAAATTCCAACTAAGATAATTATATATGGAGTGTAAGTATATTAAGTAAGGCACTATATTGATACGTTGGGTACATTATGAGAGTTTAATTATTTGATGGAACTTGTCCTTTCAAAGATGGGTGAATATCAATGGGAGGTAAAAGAGCACTTGAGGCTTTCCTTGAAAATTGAATCATAGCCATATCCATTAGTACGAGGGCAGCCATTGCTTCAACGATAGGAACAGCTCTGGGGACAACACATGGATCATGGCGGCCTCTTGCAGAGAGGACACCTGCTTCTCCGGTGTAGGTAGAGGTATTTTGGGCCTTACTAATGGTGGCAGGAGGCTTGAAAGCGATTCTGAAGTAAATATTTTCACCATTGGAAATACCCCCCTGGATGCCACCAGAGAGATTGGTGGCAGTGCCAAGACCAGATCCCTTCTTGATCCACATGTCATTGTGCTGAGATCCATTCAATTCGGTGCCTTTGAAGCCACTGCCAATTTCGAATCCTTTCGTGGCTGGAATAGATAGCATGGCATGTGCTAACTTGGCCTCTAATTTATCGAAACATGGCTCTCCTAATCCTGTAGGAACATTACGAATGACACAGGTAACTGTACCCCCGATAGAATCTTGGTTTTCTTTCGTTTCAATAATCTTTTCTTTCATTTTTTTAGCAACCTCAGCGTCAGGGCATCTTGTTTCATCCTTATCAACATCTTCTCTAGTGATTGTATTGAATAATTTGTTAATATCAGAATTGGGATTAAGAACTCCATTATCTGAAAGATCTTCCAAAAATGGCATTTTAATAGGACCTACAGAGCTCACAAAAGCCACAATCTCTGTACCGTAAGCTTGGCGAAGGTATTTTTCAGCGACAGCACCTGCTGCAACACGTCCAATAGTCTCTCGAGCAGAACTACGACCACCACCAGAGCTAGCTTTGACGTCGTACTTGAGGAGATAAGTCCAGTCTGCGTGACTGGGACGAGGGTAGAGATCTGTTTCACTATAATCATGAGGGCGTTGATCTTTATTTTTGACTTGAAGTGCAATGGGCGTTCCTAATGTGATACCGTGCTCGACTCCAGAATGAATTGTGACAGCGTCAGCTTCATTTCTAGGCGTTGTGAGGTTACTCTGACCAGGACGTCTTCGTGTGAGTTGTGGTTGGATATCATCTTCTGTTAAGCCCATTCCAGGGGGGACACCATCAATAATGCATCCTACACTTGGGCAATGAGATTCACCATAAGTAGTCACTCTAAATACATCACCAAAAGTACTCATTATAGATATGTATGTATTAGATCTAATAATTATTTAATATTTAATAGTGTTGTTAATTATACATGAGAATGGAATATTTAATATAGAAACGAGTAGCTTTATGGGATATAAAATACTTGATACAGATTCTCTTTGATATTGATGATGAGATTCTTGTCAAGATTAGTCACATTTTCATTGAGTAAATTACTATTTTTAACTAGTAAGTTTCCACAAAGAATTGAGTGATTCATCGATTTCCTTTTATGAAAGATATTATCAAAATTTCTGGATTAAGGCAATTATATAAATGTATATCGAATATTGGATTGTTTTAGTGTTATGCTTTATAATAAGTATTTCAATAAATAATAATATTGATTGTTCATGTTTTATTTTGATAAATTGTATTGAGCCTTAATTACAGCTATTCATTTATTGAAACATAATCATTTAATTTATAATACAAATTGAAACAGTTAAAATTAGATTTATTCTTATCACAACATACATTCAAAAATTTCTGGATCAAATTTAGTAATTGTTAATTATATTATCATTTAGAAAAAACTCATTACATTAAAATATAGAATAGAGACCTTTAATATATGTTCTTCAGTTTCCTGTTTTAATTTTTAACGATGTATAAAAATCTATTTTATAATATTAATTGATATTATAATTAAATTAATTACTAAGTTAATGCTGATATATTTTGAAATGCTGAATTATAATCTGGATAACAGAATTGATATAACAAATATTAATATATATAGTTTTAAAAGCTGATATTAATTGACTATGTCTGAATATTACTATTTCAATAATGTATCTAAATATAAATAAAATATAAAAATTTACATCTATATTGTTTAATAATGGAAGCTGTGAATTTAAATTAATATACAATATAGCGGAATGAATGTACTTAAATGCAAGCTGAAAATAATTCTTATTTTTTATAATGATAAGTTTATTATATATTTGAATAAATTAATTTTAAATTTAAGAATTTGAATCAAAATATTTTCAGTTTTATAAAATTAATAATATAGTAACTAAATACCAGGAAAATAATCCCATAGTAGTTCATAATGGATATATTACATAATTTAAAAAAGCAGTCTTTAAAATAAAAAAGTAATTAAATATAATTATGACAGAATTAAATTAAATTAAATAAATTAAAATTAGAGAAAACGAAACAATTCTATTCCTTTTTAAGTGCTATAGATATTGCTTTCTGTCACCATGTTCCTAAATATAAATTAGAAGTCAAAAAGCTTGACCAGCACCTTATGCCCATTCATGGTAATTTTAACTTAAACATCCAAACTATTCCTAATCAAAATCCAGTCTTTCCAATGCTTATAGGCATTAATGATAAGGGCTTGAATGCTTGGGATAAATAAGAATAAATTTATTGATATATTAAATTTGTATTGTATTAATATCAGTACATTAGACCTAGTAAAAATCAAGTAATAACACCCGGTTGGCTACATTTGTGTGATACTAAAGAAGAATTTACCATAATCGATAAAAAGAAATGAGTGAAAAGGCTTTAAATATATTTATATATTTGAATTAGCATATTAAGTATATTATTGCTAAATTAAATTAAACATGGAGAATCACCATGCTTTAGAGCACCCTCAGCTATATAACCTATTGGGCTGTTTATGTTTTCATAATTTGAAAACACACAGCTTTCAATATTGGTTCAACTTCTCTGCAGCATTACACAAAGCACCTTATACTCAAGAATCTTTGAAACATGCTTAAGACTTTTTTGGACAACATGGGGTATATTCTTCTATCTTTTTCAATTTTTATTATATTTAATGCAATCAATATAGGTTCAAAAAATACAATCCTTAGTTCAGAATATTGATTTAAGTTTATCTAGTCAATGAATATTCTTCCTTAAGGTGCATAAGCATGAACAACTGGAACAGGCAGACTATGAGTCCTTGCCACTCTCTTCATGGAATCAATTTAATTCAATCAAAGAAATGAGGGACTTTTCAATACCATTCAACACATAGCGATGACAGTTTTAAGTTAATTGTGTTGCATAGGTCATTTTAGCTTATTTAGACCCTTCTGGTTTATTCGACACTCTATCATGGCCTCTTAGAAATGTCTTGCTTTACTTTAAAAATTACTATCATTTAAAGAAAATCAAATTATTCTGCATCAAGCAATTTGTTGGAGATGCTAAATTCCACCCAGCCCTCTCTCCTGTGATTGAGATCAATTTAGGTATTGAATCCGATATTCAACAGAATAAAATCAGTTTGACCGGTTGGGAGAGATACCTTGAGCAAAAACTAAAACCAAAGGTTGTTGACTTGAGTGCGATGACGGATGCAATCAGGCAACTTTTTTTCATCCTCCACATTGGAACATACCAACTATTTTAAACTGATAGATTGACTGAGACTTCTGTTGATCTAAATCTAAAACTTATGAAGTGGCGCCTAGTTCCCAACCTTAATTTAGAGAAACATAGCAATCTCAAGTGCTTTTGCTAGGTGCAGGCACTTTAGGATGCCAGGTTGTAAGAATTCCATTACTAATTTTCATCTTTTATTGATTATTTGCAAGCTAAACTACTTTTCGGCATATGAAATGGAAAATATTACTTTTTTTAGATAATGGAAAGGTGAGCTATTCCAATCCCGTAATCCAGAGCTTGTTTGAATTTGAAGATTGTTTTAACGGTGAGAAACCTAAAGCGAAGTGTGCAATCGAGAAATTAAGAAATATATATTCCACAGTGGTATATGGTTTCCAATCATTTGGACCATTATATTATATTTATCTTCTAAATAGATATCCGAAGGATATCAATTAACCATTCCCATACCAGGACACCCTATTGCTGAGCAAGAAAAAGATTTAACAAAGAGCAACATCCTAAAACTGAGCGAGCTCATTGAAACCCATGATATGGTTTATTTACTTACTGTTAGTCGAGAAAGTCTTTGGTTGCCGACCCTTCTTTGTAGTCATTTTAACAAACCTCTTATCAATACCGCACTGCGATTTGATTCATATGTAGTCATGAGACATGGTGCTCAAATTCAAGGAGAAAATATTAAAAAATTGGGATGCTATTTCTGTACAGATGTTGTTGCACCAACCGATGTAAGTATTATTCCAGAGTATTTTTAATAATTAGTCTAATATTGATTTATTGTTGTCACTCTCTGAGTGAATACTGGATCAACAATGTATTGTGACTCGTCCAGAATTAGCTTCAATAGCTGATGCATTAGCAGTGGAGCTCCCCATATCTATGCTACACCATCCTCTTATGGAGCACTTGCTAAACCATCAAGTAATTATACTAATGAAATCAACTCGCAACCTCAATCTGAACTTGGAAATGTACCTCATTAAATAGGTGGATCACTAAACAGTCCAGACAATGATTCTTGAAGGACTTACATACTCCCAGTGTATAGCTTGTGCTTCTAAAGTTGTAGAAGCATATCGTACTGATGGTATTGAATTTCCATTCAACAGCTTTCAAAAACCTGAATATTTGACACTCCTAGCAGGGTTAGACCATTTATTAGATGATGATTTGGTCGGCATGACCTAATGGGCTTGAGAGGATGACGACGATGATTTCTGATATGTATATCAATAATAACCATAACTTTGTAAATCGTTCAATTTTATATTTCTTTGATTAACAAAACCAATAAGCAATTAAATTTCCAGAGTATTAATAATATACACATTTTTCTGTCTCCTCAAGTATTACCTCAATTATTTTTAAATCAACTATAAAAATATTAGATATCATTTAGGCATTATAGGATATTTAATATTTTGAATTAATTCCAATTTATTAATAATTGAATATAATTGATTTTATTGACCTCGGCATTAAAAATATTTGAATTTTATGTATATAATGATAAAATTATTAACGGTATTCTGATTTAAAAAACAATCATAATAAAATAAGATTAATATATGTTTTAAATTTATTGCTGAAAGTCAAAATAAGACTCCAATTAGTTTGAAAATAAATGGTTATATTGGTTTATATGTCATTTTTCAGAATGATATATATCAGGCAAATAAAATTTTGATAATACATTCATCAAATTTATGATTGCTATAGCGATCATATTGAATATTTATATTTAAACTAACAATTAAGGTTAAAATCCAAAATTGATATATATTGTGGTGAAAAATTATTTGATGTATTTAATATTAAGTGTTTAGTAAGACAATATCATTTTATTATTTTTGGCAAATTTAAATTTATAATTAAAATACTTAATTGTTATTTTTAGTCACTATATACTGAACGATTTGATTTTATATGTAAAACATCTATTATTAATATATAATTTTCAAGTCTAAATAGCTATAATTATTTGTATCAAATGTATTATCACAATTATTAATTGATCCAAGTCTAAGAAAACTAGTTTCTATTCTAGAATTATCTAAAGGGGAGTTTTGAAAAGATAAGAAATAGATTCACCATTATGAGTACGACGAATAGCTTCAGCAAATGTTCCACTGACATCGATAATAACGAGTTTGCTTGACATTCTTCTTTTTTCTTCCGGAATAGGATATGTATTAGTAACAACAAGCTAATAATTATTAGTTTTGGTGAATATTGAGAATTTTGAATATAAATACCTGATGGATAGATTCACAGCATTCAATGGTGGGTAACGCATCTCCTGAGAGAATTCCATGTGTTGCAATAATGATGACTCTTTGGGCTTTGCCAAATTTCATAAGGTAATCTGCAGCTTGAATAAATGAACCAACTTTATCACACATATCATCCTAAGGGAAAAATTATAGTCCACTCAAAATTATTTAATAATTTTAGACCTACCACTAAAAAGGCGACTTTATTTTCTACTTCACCAACTAAAGTAATCCCTTCTTCTTTATTCCCTGACTGTAGCCCTTGACCATCATTGTGGATAATGGCAAAATCAAGATCTAAAGAATCAGCCAAAGAAGTAACTCTATAAAACAAATCAAATAATTATCACAAATTGATCCAGAATAAATTAAATCAAAATGTTAATACCTTTTGGCACCACCAGCATTTTTTGCTACTACCACACCATTTCTATAGTCAGGTACTCTATCTTTAACCCATTTAGTGATGGAGGGTTCAGCAAACAAATTGTCTATTGGTTTTTGGAAAAATCCTTGCATTTGAGAAGCATGAAGATCCATAGTGATAAAATGGTCGGCACCAGCGACATTAAGCATATTTGCAATCACTAAATTTTATATTAATTAAAAATTTGCACTTTTCAAATATATATAAATTAAAAATATTACATTTAGCAGTGATAGCACCTCTTTGTTGCTTCTTTTTAGATTGTTTAGAATAAGGGTAATAGGGCACGATAACAGTTATTCTTCTCGCTGAAGCAGTTTTACATGCGTTGATCAAAATTAATAGTTCCATGAGATTGTCATTTACTTTGCCAGAGCCGGATTGGATAATAAAGACATCTTCATCACGAACTGAAGTCCCTACTTCTACACCAGTTTCGCCATTGGAAAATTTTTTGCTAATGAGGGGGGCTAAAGGGTGACCTAAGCGCTCAGAGATCAAATTGGCTAACTCTGGGTGAGAAGATCCTGCAAAAATTTTAACTTGTCTCATTTGATATGTGATTGGTTTAGTAAATAGAAAGATAGAGATTTGATGTGTGTTGGTTTGGGATTAAGGATGATTTTGTAAGGTAAGGAATAATTTGCTTAAATATTTTATGCCTATCCATTTTTATCACAATGCTTCATTCTTATTTGCTTATTTTGCTGTTACAAAGAATAGAATTATCTCATTTCATTAATGTAAATCAGTTTGATAAAATGATGTTGTCATCGATTTCTCATTTGATGGATATTTTGCCTTATTCATCTCTTCATCAACTGAACTCAGGAATGAGAATATTTCTATACTTTTAGTGGAGCTACTTATATCAGCAACTTAGCAAAGCATCAGCACTCATTTTAGCAGTCATATATAGATAGATTGTCAATGTTTTTTTGTTGAAATTTAAACCTTATTAACTATATATTATTTATGTATATTACAAGCAAGAAATTTATATTTAATCTTGATTAAATCATTGATCTTGATTATATTAAAAAATTTTATTGAATTGTTGAAAAGTATTAATTAGAGATATATTATTTTCGTATAATTAAATTTGCCCAAAGTTGATCAAATATGATCATCCTTGTCCAAGTTTTGCATGGAGTCTAGAGACCCCAAGGGGGTAAGTTCCAATACCAGTCCTGAAAGACTGACTGTTAGATACCCAAGAAATATATTTCTAGCAGAACTATTTTTTCAAATTATCTCTTCATAGTATTCAAGACACTTGAAAGTCTTGCTTAACCAAAGTCATATATATAAATATTTATAAATACCACATGTTTTTCTTGTGTAATATTTATTACAAAGATTACCTTGGACGAATAGTATTCTTTTTTATTTTTAAACCTTATTTAAATCTATTACTTGATATTTTTACTATTACTCTCAATATATAATCCTTAATAAATTTGTTAACTCCTCTCACTATCTTTGAGTTTCAAAATTAAAAAATTACTAATGTGATACTCTTGTTATTTAATTTGGTAAGTAATATGTATTTTAATTTTTAAGATAATTTTTTTAATTCTAATACTTTAATGATTTTTATAACTTTAAAATACTGACAATATATTTAATGTTAATTTATTTTATAACACTTTTTGAAACAAAATAATTAATTTTTAATATTTTATTTTATTAATAAATATAAAGAAATAATTATAAAAGTTTATATTGAAAGATAAAAATTAATATTTTTTGATTATATTTTTAAATTTATTTATTATTAAAGTTATTAAATTATAGTAATTTACCAAGTAATATTTTTAATAAAAATGATAGAAATCAAATTATTATTTTAATGGTTTAGATATTTAAGTTAATGAATTATTTCATTAAATAAGGCGAAAAAAATAGCAATTTTATATACAAATTTATATCAATTGATTCAAATGAGTTTTTTTAGTTTTATACTTGGAAGTTAAATTTATAACAAGATTAATATTGCTGATCTTATAATAGCTATTTATTAATTTATTATAAATATTATAAGGAGTTTTTAATACCTATAGGCTTTATTTTTATTATAATTAAATTTAACTATTCATTTGATAGTTTTCTATTTCAAAATATTATAATATGAATATTATAAATATCAAATTAATATATTAGTATCTGTTAAATTAATATAGCCTAATTAATTTTGCTCAATAATCACTTATTAATGATATTGATTTATTTTAATATCGTTCATTTTATTGTAAAATATGAATAATTTTTAAGAAATAATATTTTTTGATTTTAAAAAAATATTAATACTTTTGAAAAATCATAACCATTAATATTTTTAATATTATATGAATATTTTTTCAATATCAATAAAAAATTTCAAATTAAATATTATAAAGCTATTTATAATAATACCTTCACATATAGTTTGTTAGTATAATTATGATAATAATGTTTTAGTTTTCCCTCATTTAATAAAATTTTTAATATTATATGGTCTCTCAAATCTGATCAAAATTATTGGAATAATAAAATAGTTGTCATATTCAACTAGAAACTAAAAATAAAAATATTACAAATATTAATAATAAGTCTTTAGCTGAGATTCCTTATAAATTATATATTTATATACTACTCCAATAAGTAATAAATAAATTATTTTAAAAAATTTTAGATATAAATAATAAGATCTAATTTAGTCAATATATTTTTATAT
>JNEM01012828.1:0-22180 GCA_000697335.1 Conidiobolus incongruus B7586
AGTTTAAAATATAATTTTAATAGATTTTTTAATTAAAATAATAATTAATATTTTTATATTATAAATATATAATCTATATATTCAAAATTACAAAAGATATTTTTATTACAAATAATTAGATAAAGGTATTATATTTAATATATTTATTAAATTATAGCTTGTGTAATTATAATTGCTCTAAGATATTAAAAGCTATCTTTGTAAATAATGAATTTTTATAAACAAATTGACTTGGTATATAAAATATTAAGTTTTAATTTTTTAAAAGAAAATTTTCAATGTTAATAGTTTACTAAATATTTGGAAAAGAGTTATTAATTATAAAAAATTTAAATTCTGTAATATTTATCTATTTTAAACATTATATATTGGATATTTAAATTCAATTTCCAAAAAGTCTCATTATTTGAAATTAAAAATATATTAATAAAAATAGTAATTAATATTTTCAATTATTATATTAATAGATCTGATATGATGATATCACTTATATTATTATATCATGTTTAAAATCACTGTTATTAAAACCTTAAAAATTGAACAATTCAAATTTCATATTCATAATAAAAATATTTTATGAATAAATTAAATAATGTATGATTTTTGCTCATTATCGTTCTGTAAAATATCATATCAAAAATGAATATATTATGGTCAAAAAATAGGCTATTTAATGATTAAACAATGATTTTGAAAATAGTTGGAGACTGTTATTTTTTTAATATATCTTAATATAATAAATTAAAATTAATTATTTTGATTCTTAAATTTTTCATTGGTTATTAGATTTAGTTATTCAAAGTTGTAAAAATTATTCAATTATTTAGTAAATCAGAAAAGACTGATATTAAAAAAATTAAGAATATTTGAATGTTTTATATAAGGAAATTAATAATTGAAATTATGATTTTTAAATTTATTATTTTAATAAACACCATTTTAACAATTTATTATTTCACTAATAAGAAGTTTAGATAAATATCATTGAAAAGATATTAATCTAATCAATCCCATAAATATACTCCCGAAAATGATGTTGTGTTAAATTAACTTAAATATTGACTGGAATTTTGATGATATATGATTCAGCAATTAAACTTAATTCTAATTTCTTTAATAAATTATTTTGATAAAAGTATAAATAATATTAATAATATATCTTATTGGTAATTTTAATTTGCTGATATTTAATATGAATTTGGAATATTAATTCGTTTGGATTTAAGATTATGGAGGACAGACAATTAAAACGAACCCCAACATCTATTCATATTACCCACCCAACAGTAAATAAAGATGGCTCAGTAAGCGGCCAAACGTCCATAAGTTTTAAGTTTGGTCCTCCCAACGGGGCACCTCTATTCAACAATCAAAATACCCAAAGGCTAGCCACTTTTACATCAAGTGCAAAGAAACCTTCTGTAAGTTTTATTCATTCGTGACAATTAATTATTTACGAATTCATGAAATTTAACATTATACTTATGATAGAAGACCACCAAAATACCTCAAACTTCTACCATATTTGGGGCCCCTCTCAATCTTAATGATGGCAAAGTTTCTATAAATGCAAATAGCACCTTTACTTTTGGAAGTCCGCCAAATGGTGATGATAAATCTGGTACTTCTATTACAAATCCTTTTAATATTGCATTTTCAGCTTTGAACTCACAGTCCCACTTTTCTACTTTTGCATCTAAGACGGATAACTCTAGCAATTTTGGAAGTAATATGAAATCCAATACTTTTTCAACATCTGCTCCTTCCTGGAATCAAGTTACTCAAACTACGCCAGTGAATTCAAACGATATTAATCTTCCTCCCAATACTCTTCAGGCTTCAGGAAAGCCACTAATTCTATCAAACCCATTTGCACCATTGCCAAAAGTCACAAAAACACCAGTTTCCCCTACAGCCAAGCAGCAGCTCAAGGAACAAGTTAAAGAACAGCAAAAATTGTTGAATACACCATCTTTACCGCCACTTAACCTTGAACCACATCATGTTCCACTACCTAAAACAGATGTAGAAGATGACTTTATATTCTATTCAGATCGGGTGAAATCCAATATGCTAAGGCTGCGAGAACTGGACGAAGCTTCATCCTACGATTTCAATTCTAGCACAGCGATCAATTTGGTCAAGATCATCTATCTCACACGCCTTAAAGCGAGCATGCAACAAAAATATAGTGAATGGCACACGACACCACTAAGTGACCAGAACTCAAGTACATCTACATTCAATCCCAGCTCTGACACGCCCACCATTTCAACCAGTTAATCATCTTCTTGGAATTGAATAGATTACTGACATCTTTCCCTCCCTGTATAATGTTAATAAATGCATCCGTAATCATTATATTTTGTACTTTTTTCATTATTTATAACTAAATAATTTTCAAATTAAAAAAAAATTATTTCACAAATTTATGATTGGCTAAATAAAGATAATAAATATCTAAATATAAAATTCAATATTAAAAACTAATGAAAACTAAAATAAATTAATATTACACAGAATATATTATAATTTTGAATCGATTAGATAAATCTAGAATATTGATGAAAAAACTGATAAAAATAGAATAAAATTCACATGGATAAGATACTAATGAGTTCCAGAAAAAAAAATTAGATTAATTTTTATTTACAAAGCTAAAGCGGCTAAGACGAAGGCTGTGAAAGCAGAGGGAATAATGGTGTATCCATTGGAGCCTGCGGGAGCGGAAGTAGAGCCGGAAGCTTTGCTGGAAGAGGGAGAAGTGGGCTTAGCAGATCCAGAAGCGGCAGACTTGTCGGCGGAAGAAGCATCTTTGGTCTTGCTGGCGGAAGCATCCTTAGATTTATCGGTAGCAGTTTCCTTTTCACCATCCTTATCGGCAGAGGAAGTAGCAGAAGGCTTTTCGTCCTTGCCAGCGGATTTAGTGGGTTCCTTTTGATCATCCTTAGTAGGGGTAGGCTTTTGAGCTTCGGTGGTAGGGGCAACGGTAGTGGGCTTTTGAGCACTGAGCTTGTTGTAACAGCCGACTAAACAACGGTAGTAGGCATTGAGATCAGAAGGGGAACAACTGTCTTTGGCACAGCTAGTGAAAGCAACAACTTGATCTTGAGTATACTTGTTCATTTGGAAACATCCTCCAATACAGATGGAATCACCAGCTTTACAGTTTTGCTTAACAAGACATTCAGAGGGATCAGCAGATTGGGCAGCAATAACAGACAAGAGAGTAGCAGCGGTCAATAATTTGAATTGCATGATGATTAAACTAAATAAATTAAAAGATACAAAATTTCTTTGCTGAATAATAATGAGCTTTTAGTGATCTATTTATATATGTTTTTTTGTTTTAGATTGACATATATTGGTATCCTCAAACTTGATTATTTCAATGTATCCAAAAGATTGAAAATTGGGAATTTAGTTTGAGTAACCTCACCCAACGGCATAAAATTAAACAGGTTCAACATGGTGAATAATATGTGGTTTGATTGATTTCAATAATGAATGAGAATAATTTGCTTTAAAGATTTAAAAATTATATTGTTTAGTTTTAATTGAAATTCAACTTAACCTTAGTTCTTATAATACATTGATTAGCTATACCTTATCACTAACTATGTTACTATCATTGAGTTATTCATATTTTGATCCATTCACGAATTTTTGGGCTATTAATTCATGGCAAGTCCTATTCGATAATTGTATAACGTGAGAGGACTATTTTTAATCAAATTAAAAATTACGCCAATTAAATGAAAAGTAAATTGTTTTAAGGAATCAAGCACTTATAATAAATCCAATAATATTTTGGTCATATGGATTCAATTGGATGTATGCCGATTTGAAACGTCCAAATTTTAGGGCAAAAAATTTAACCATATACAATTTTTGACAAAGTGTTCTGATAATTTACTTGAAAAATACTGCGGATTCAAAATATTTTTAATATTGGTTGAGTAAAATTATCTAGATTGGTTAATGCAAAAAACGTTTTTTTATAATTAAAAATGTAAATAGCCAATGCAATATGTAATATAATGGACTTTTAATGATTTTAATTGTAATTACTAGTATCCCTGTAAGTGTTTTTCAAGGAAATAAAATATTTCAAATAACAGTATTATATTCATATATTTGTTATAATAATCAACTAATTATAAATACACATAGCTTTTATCAATTTACCGAATCACTCCACAAACTATCAATATTTTTATTTTTCTTTGTGATTATTATCCAATTTGAAAAATATTTTGAAAGCTAGACAACATTGTAGTGGAAACTTTAGATAATAGCTGAGTTATTGTGATGAATAACTTTGATAATTGAATCTGGCTGATATATTCAAAAATACAATTGAATGTATTTGGTCAACTATGTACAATTCATGGGCATACTATTTTAAATTAATCCCAACTATACCCATTTCATCAATTATGATCAATGTATCAGTAAAAATGAATGTGGATTATTTTTCAAATAGTTCCTATAGAATCACTTGATTTGTTAATTACAATAAAATTGAATTAAAACAAAAACATTTGATGTTTAGTTAGAATTTATTTAAATTGTATAATGTCTAAAAATAATGCTCAACCATATGAGATTTTGAAATTTATCAATTTATGTTATAATATTACTTGATTTTGTTTTATCATTCTATTTTCTTACATGTTGCATATAATAAATCTAATTTCATATCAAAAGTGATAAGAATTTAAAATTTTATTAAATACTGTTATTTTATGTATTATATCCTTAAATCAAACATCATTAACATTATATCATATCCATTATTTGACAGACTTAAACATACAGTACTTTCAAAATCTTTGAATTTATTACTTAATCAAATTTGGAAATTGCGATTTTGAACATAGATGAATTGGCAATTTCATTTAATCTCAAGTATACTGATTAAAGTATTTTACACATCAATTCTTTAGCATAAACTGATTGAATTACTCCTTCTATAACCAAAACAACTAATCGGACTAATATAAAATATAATTTTTAAATATAAAATTACTCTTAAAATTATCAATGTTGTTAATATTTTAATATTGAATTTAGCTAATAAAACTAAATTTCATACAAATTAGGGCTGAATATTAAATTGTGATCATTTAAAATTATTTGCCTCAATACATAATATCAAAACAATAAAACGCTTGTAATTATTAATTGTAGAAGTATAATTTGAATAGGATGTTATTATTTGTGATAAGTGAATTTAATGCAATATAATGGAGAATTATGAAAATTAATTAATTTTTAATAATTTGATAAATAAACATTCTTGATCTGGATTAACTATCCAATATAAAAGGTATTTAAAATTTCGCAATTATTGAACTATTAATAGGAGGAATAAGCTGAATAAAACTTATTCAATAATCACCCACATATAAATATATTATAAATATCTCATTACCACTTTACTAATTTATGCTTACCATATAAACTGAATTTTTCAGTTCCATATATTTTTAAAAATAATAATTTATTCTAACAATTCATCATTAGAATATCAATGATGCATATAAATGATTGAAAGTTAATAGAGTATGAAAAATATCAAAAACTATTTTATTCAATACATAAATTATTCACTCTTAAATTTTTAATTTGAAAATCATCAGTATATTAATAAAATTAATATTTAATAATTATATTATTATTAGTAAATATTAATTCAATAATGTAATATAGAATGATTTTCATCTTAAACTAATAATACAATAATACATAAAAGTATTAAGATTTTTAACCATTGTATAGCAATTTCAATTCTCAATAAAATAATTCAATTTAAAATTCATATTAATAGTAAAATTAGTCAAATATTATTATCATTTTTATCAATTATTATTTTGATAAATTTTATATTTTGTAATAAAAAATTTATATTATAATTTAAAAAATATACACTATAATGTTATTTTATAATATAATAAATTGAATCAATTCCTGAAATATATGTTCTATGAATTTGTTGACACAATATTAATTACTATTAAAACATCGTTTGTTCTTTTCTAATTTATGATAAAATATAAAGGCGATTAAATAATATATTGAAATAATGCTTATTTTACCAATAGTTTATAATTTAATTTTAGGCTATTATATTATCGAATATGCATATGAATAACAGTATAGTAAAAAAGAAAAAAGAATGAATTAAATATCATGAGAAATACTTAATTCTTTATTCAATCATAATTATACATACATATATATATATATATATATATATATATATCATAAACTTGTTCAACAAAATTGAAGATAAATTGAAAAAACCATTTTGTAAGGGATTAAAGATTCATATTAATTATTTTCAAAAAAGTATAAGTAATAAAAATAATTATTATCAATTACAATCACTATATAGTTAAAAATTAAATGAAAAAATTGGATATAATATATATGTCAAAATAAGTTTATAAGTTATGTAAAAAAAATAGGCCATAGATATCAAATATAAAAAGTAAAAGGTCATTTGTAAAAAGATTTATGTATAATTGAAAAAGAATATTTAGACAAAATTTCAACAACTTGAACACCCCTACTGGGGATCGAACCCAGAATCCCCGGATTAGAAGTCCGATGCCTTATCCATTGGGCCATAGGGGCTTAAATAAACGAATTAATTACGCTATTTTAATCCACGATATTCCAATTACAAATTACATATAAAATTTAATGCTAATGAAATCAATCTGATCATTCTCCTATCTATATATAATAATCTATATTAATTAACTTATTTTTATTTTCAATTTTTTCTTAACTAAAAATATTATAACATTAGTTATTAACCGAGTATTTCATATTTATTTTTTATTATCCAACTTAAATTTATTTCTTAAACTTTTTACCTAATTTCATCCTATTAAACTTTCTACTACCTTTAGATTGCCATACCCTACCAATTTGTGGCATCCAATTCTCTATATTGAAAATTTGGAATTAGTACTTGATCATTTCTTTGATCTATATACCTACCAAGATTTTGTACTCTCTCAATATTTCTTTGCTTTTGCTTAGTTAGAATTTGATGTGTTAGAAAATCTTCTAATTTTGGACCAATTTCTCCCGTGTTGGAAGTGGGGTGGGAAAGCCATGGAGGTACTGTAACATTGAATTAGTATTGAAAATTTGGAGATTATAGAGAGGGACTTACTACTATCCTTGTCCCGAATAGTTTTGAAATTGGATGGTAATTGAGGTTTAGCAATACGTTTTAATGGAATATTACTGAGGTTGGAAATGGGTCTAAAATAATTTGTTAATAGAGCTTTAAATTAGATATTATTAAGATTTTACTTTGACAATGCTTGGTTATAATTTGATTCAACATTTTTCAAACTATTAATATGATTATCATTGTTAGAATCGACCTTGTTATTATATTCAATATTTTCAAATTCTTTCTTAAAATAATTGGAATTATTTTCATTATTCAAATTATTATCATTTTTTAATTTTTGACATTTTTCATCAAATTCTAGAAACTTATCATCATCTATAAAGAACTCATCCCTCCTAACACATTGTTGATTAGGCTTATTAATTTTATAAAATATCCCCAGTTTCCTAACATGACCCTTACTATTCATATGCTTGATAATATCGTAACTAATCCATCCATCAATTAGTCAGCTGCTTTTTATGGGATTACTTAATTTACCATGCTATAGGGTTATCTACTTCAGTCATCAATTCCACTTTACAAAATATACAGTATACCGTAGGCTGAGACCAGTGATTTGTAACCAATATGGGGCTGTCGAGGAAATATTTTAAAAATTTTAAAGATTGTTGAAATTGATTAAGAATATAACGGAGTTTGGATTGGTGTTGCGGTAAGTAGCAGTGATTTTTCTGAGTGTGATTGATTTGGCAAAGAGAGCAGAATTGTTCCATAGTTGATTTATAGATATATTTTTAATTAAGGAGTTTATGAAATTTTATGAATTATTGGTGAGAGAATAGGATTTTATTAGACTCAAAGACTAATATATTTTCAGTCCTCAAAATTGAGATGTATTAAAAATATTTAAAGTTGATTGGGTGCGAGAAGATTTTTATAGACGATTTAAAATAAATTTGTAATTATGGGAATGTTATCGAATTTGAAATGATAAAATTATAATGATTTTTATTAAAACAAAAAGTAAATGATTAAATAATAATTAGTAATAATATATGAATATATATGACAATTAATAAATATTTCTTAACTATGGCGATTTGGGATGATGCTTATCATCAGTTAGTGGAGACTGAAATTCGAACAATCCCTTCCAATTCGAAGTCTGCACTAAATCTATCAAATCCTGGTCCGTTTGCTCCGAATTTTGTGAGGTGAAGAACCGATCCATAGGTAAACCACACTGCGATTCGGTGTCATCTTCCGACTGGGCACTCATGTCTAAATCCGATCTCATCGCAAAACCGCGGGGGCCCTTGAAGTACACGGGAGTAGTGGCATCGGCAGCGGATTGAGTTGAGACGTCGCGCTTCAACTGCGTAACTTTGGTATCGATCTTCAGGGGGAATTTTCCTGTGAATTCACTTTGCATCCTCTTCTCCTCCAAGTGCCTGACAAATTTTTTGCGGAGTGCAATCGTCTGGAACAGGCCGGAAATCTTTTCGGAACTGATACTGGCATCGACCAACTTTTGAATCTTCTTGTACTTCAAGAGTTCGGGAATTTGGAACGATTCGTAGGGGTCTACCAAAGTATGTCGCACCAGCAAAAGTAAACAGTCCGTGAATGCCAAGCCGCGTTTCTTGTCGGCAATGAGGTGAGCTTCGTGGAAGATTCTATTAAAGATTTTTCTACGTTCTGGAATGTGATCAATTTTTGATGCGTTTATCAAACTATTCAACACATTGAGCTGTAATCTACCCCTCGGTACTCGAGTGCCATCCTCATTTAAGTACTGTTTACGATTATTACTCTCTGGTAAAATTTCTCCGGGTACTACTGGAAAACTCGCTGTGACCAAATTTTTAACGCTAAAAATTTTAGGATAAATTTGGATGTCGAAAGGATGATCTAAACATTTGAGAAATTTCACAAGGTCTGTCAATTTAATATAGCCAGTCCTCATCGGGTCAAACTTATTCCAGGCGCTCTTGAACATGCGAATCTCGTTACGGTCCAGTTGGATCTTCTTGCCAGTGTCATGATCTTCCAACTGACTAGCGTACGCGAAGCAGTCGACCACGATTGATACGAACATGTTGAGGAAAATGTACATACTTAGAACATTAAATGACATAAATAATGCATATGCCCACGACGGCGACCCGCAATCATTAGCCAAGTAGTCCTCATCTGCTACACAATTGGGACGTTGAACCGTATAATCGTACATGACAGAATTCCAGCCTTCCCCCTGAGAAAATCTAAACAAATTCAAAATAGTATGTGTAAAAGTTCTAAAATTCGCGATTTTTTCGTCCGAATTTTTACCAATTTTCGTCAAACTGAAAATCTGTAGGAATGCGACAGTGTACACCAAAAGAATGATGAACCACACCAATAGCATGTTGAGAATGGGTGTCATACTCGATTTGAGAGTGGCAAATAGGCGGTGAATAGGATCGATTTTGAAGATAATATTGAGGGCGATTACTAACATCATATAGCGTTGAAAGTAGTACGCTTCGAGCAGCACTGGATCCGAGTTGGATACACTTAACAGTCCACCAAGTGTTGCCAGAACCAGGAAGATAAAGTCCAGGAGCGGGTGCCAATTCGTAAACACGATGCGAAAACCTAAACCAATAATGCGGATCAAAGTCTCGATCCAACATACCGCGGTGAGTGCTAACAAAATATTGGAATTGATATTGACGACTCTATCGACGAGTCCATCCACCTCCACAGCCAATACAACAAAGATGCAAATGTAAACGAGTGCCATAGTTCTCGATAGGAGACCTTGTTTTGTCGAAGCCAAATCATAACACAATCCACCCAACCATGATTTGGGCCTCTGACGCGGTAATTTCGAAGGTGAAACTTGTCTCAATTTACTTTCAAAATCTTTCCATTTGCGTTGATCAGCTGTTAATAATGAAGTACCGGATCTTCGTGCAAAACTATCAATGACGACGGAAACGAACAAACTCAGAATGAGTACAGACAGTGTGAAGTTGTAAATAATAATGATAAAAGCATTTCCAAAACTAGCCCACTCCTGAGGCTGATTTCCTTTACCTGTGACCTTCATCGTAGTTTTCATGAGATCGATCCAGCCCTCTCCGGATGTGACCTCGAACAGGATACGCAATGAGGTTTTGAAGCTGTCGAAGTGGTAGAAGTAGGGATTGGTCCAAGCTCTAGGGACTAGAATGCCTAATTTCTTGAGCTCGTAGTTGCCAATGCATTCGGCCAAGCTATCGATCCCAGAGTCGTCATTGCACGAGAAGAACTGGCCCATGAAGACATTGTGTAAAAACACTGCCCACGGGATCATGAAACACATTGCGAGACATGCAGCGTCAAATAGGTTGCGGAACCCACTAACTAGGATTGCGTACAGTGTGAATTTCGCAGTTGGGAAGAAGTTAATAATACGGAGGACACGAAGAGCTCGACAAGCTCTGAGAGTTCTGCCGAGACCTTCGGCGCTGGAATTTTGACCCACTTTAGAGATGATAATATCGATTGTGTTCAACATCAACACGACGAAATCCACACAATTAAATACGTTGAGGAAGTAGGCATTCGGGGTGAAGATCATTCCATCCGCGATAATTCTTATTATGAAATCTAAAAAGAAGATGAATAAGAGACCTACGTCAATGATGTAAAATTCTTCCATGGTGTAGTCTTGCATTTCATAGATCACAATGTTGGAGGGAGTTTGAATTACTGTGGAAATTACGGACAGTATGACTGTAAATGCAATGAATATTATATACATATTTTTCACGAGCCATCTAAGTGTCCACTTTTTAAAGGGATATAAGGGATGACTCGGGGAATTTATCAGGGTTTGACATGCTGTCCTGATGGGATTTCTCTTGCCGAAGATGAATAACGACGAATTATAGGTGGGGTGAGCTTCGTGAAACTCCTGGGCTTCATAAGAGTCCCTGCGATCCCGAGTGGATGTTATCTCGACGAAAGGATCTTCATTATCCATGATTGAAATGTATTCCGGATTGTTTTCTAATTGACGCATAAAAGTTTTGGACCACGTGCCCGGAATAGAGTGACGCTCCGTTATAGGCCGTTTCTTGCGAGTCGCCCTTCGGTATAAGGAGTCCACTTTGTTCACGAGATTGTCTACCCATGAAAGTTTGTTCTCCTCCAACTAAATTACTATTAATATTAATACCAAACAAAAAAATTCTATGGGTTACCTCCTTATCATTCACGGGGTACTCCTTCAAGAACTGGTGAAAGTGTTTCGTATTCAAATCCAACTGTAACTCCTGTGGCAATTCTTTAAGTGTCAAAGTTTTGGGATTCGCTGGCAAGTACACGTAAGGATTCCATAAGTTTTGGATTTTGCCTACGAAGTTGGCATCAGGGTTGCTTTTCCTAATATGTTGCTTGAGTTGTAAATCTCTTTTTTGAATTTCTGACATATCGAGATTTTCCACGACGACTGCTACGAACAGGTTGGTAAGGATGACTAAATGATACATTAGTAAGGGTATTAGCTAATAGATTTGGGAACTTACAGTTGCAGAGGCCGAAAAACATAAAGACGAAAAGGACACCGGCCCATGTTAAATTGTAGGGTTCTAAAGCTTTCATGCAATTATACAAGATATTGGGCCAATCCTCCCCACTGAATAACTAAAACAATCATTAATCAACTGTTACATTTATTAATTCGTAAACTTACGTGATATAGAGTTATAAAACTCCAAAATAGCGAATCAAATCGATCGAAAATCGCCTCCTTGTTTGGGTCATTATCCTCATTGTTCGGCATAAGACCACCAAACAACTGCATAGCGGCAACGGAACTCAATAGAATGATTGAAAAGATGAAGATAATCATATTGATCATTGGAATAATATTACCAAGGATCGCTACCAAGAAATACCTTACGTTAGGAATGGCCCAAACTACACGATACACCCTGAGGATGAAGAAGAAGGTCAGATATCGGAAAGCGTCAAAAGGTTGAATGACGTATATGATAATTAGAATGGTATTAATAATTGCCAATAGTAGATTTAGGGTGTTTTGTCTAGATTTTAAAAATTCTAAAATAGTAGGAGATGCCACTAATTTTAGGATGATATCAATATTTAAAATCATAGTGAATATAATTTCATATTTGTCTAAAAAAAATTATTAGTTGATGATTTTAAATAAGAATATTAAATATTACAAAATTGTACAATAGTTTCTTCACTCATATAGTTGGTAGTAGCTCCCATCACTCCCAAACTTGCCAAAATCACTACCAAGAAGAAGTAATCCAGCTCCTTATGCCATCGAGTGTACCAATTCCTAAATAATTGTCTAAACCTCTCCAAGCTATTCAGGGTGAACGATCTTGATTTCAAATGCCTACGAGGTAGAGGTGGTGGTTGGTCGGAATCCTCGAGAATAATAAAATCCGCATTCTTGTCCTCGGCAAATGCACTCGATTGTGTTTCGCGAATGTTGGCGAAAGTGTCTGTGATAATGGCAATGAAGAGGTTGAGTAGCCAGAAGTTTAGGACAATGACTGCTACTACGAAGAATAGCATTGATGACATAGAAGTCGTATTGATGACATTGTACATGATAGGCGTCCATGATTGAGCTAAAAATGTTAATTATTGATTTATTAAATATTGATGTAAAGTTACCTGAGCTCACAATAAATACATAAATCCAAGAATGCCAGATATCATCAAAACTCGTTAATCCATCATTGGGATTATCCCCGTGCTTGCAATATTGACCAACGGGGCACGAATATCCGTAAGTTACTCTATTCGCCAGCCAAGTGGTAGTTTTATCGTCGTCACCTCTAGGTAACAGAAGTTCGATTTGTTCCGGATCTTCTGTATCAGGTACTAAATAACTACCGCAAAATCTTTCGAATTTAATTTCATCACCGCTCTCTATTAAGTGTCATTAGTTAATTGGATCTTTAATTAGGTGGTAGTGTGATATACCTAAATAGCAGCGATTTCGAAGTCCACCACGGAATAAGAGAGTACCGAATAAACTAAAAAAAAATGAGGATTCAAAGGTAGAATCGAACAATATTTAATTACCTGAATACTAACATAAAAAACAGAATAAAGATTACTGCATTTCCCAATAATGGTCCACTCTTCTTTAACGAGTTTAAAATAACCTATAAAACCACTAATTAATATAATATACTCTAGTTTGAAACAATTCTGTTACTTTAGAGCCTGAAGTAATTTCCAGTAACCGAAATGTACGGAAGGTTGACAGACTTTGGAAAAGATATAGATGTTCATACTTGAATATGCCGCTCGCTACCATGTAGATCCAGAACGATAGTATAGATAGTAGATCCATTCGACAATAGCTCGATCTTAAGTATGCTCCTCTTACTGGCGGTAATAGCGCTCTGTATCCGAGTTCTTGATACGCCCTCGTCAAACTGAAAGGAGCTGAGGAAGAGTTAGACTTTGTTGCAGGTTGAATACAGTCTTGGAAGACGCCACCCACTAACATTCTCATAATTGCTTCCAATCTAAATAATATTGATATTAGCGAATAATAGAATAGTTGGATAATGTATCAATATACGTATAAATTGAAAAAATTCCAACTTTTATCATTTGTCTCAACCCGGACCAGTGTTCTCGGTTTTGGTAGGTAAAAGTTTCAGTAGCCATAACAAACCAGTGTAACAATATGACTAACAATAAGAATAATTCTATATATCTATTTGTTTATAATTAGTTATTATTTTTGAAATGATAATTTTCAATTGAAAAGTAACTTTAAATGATCACTCATATTCAATTTAAAATAATAAACAACTTACTTCAACCTAAATATTCTAGCACAAGCCAATCTCAGTTTATTATCTGGACCGAAAACTCCAAAAGTTTTGGATATTAATTTGGGTCTATTCACGTCGCCCTCATTGGGAAACGCCAATGGTAATTTCACAACCCTAGCAGCAGCTTTGGCGCTCTTGTCAAGTATCCAGTAGCCCAACTTCCAAACCCTACTCGTAATTTTTCTCCCCGCCACAAGTGGCTGATTCAATATGTTCGTTTTCCTTTTACCCACACTTTGTTGTCTTCTTATTTTCTTAATAAATTTGGGTTTCTCTTCCGATAAATTGAATAATTTTGTTCCAGTTTTTTTCAATGTATCTTCCAACTCAATTACGTTAGTAGGTTCATATTCAAACTTTATATTTTTGTCGTCTGATTCTGACATTTTAAATTGGGGACTCTTTATCAATGGCGAAAACTCTTCAGTAGGACTTTCCAAAGCGGTATTGGAATTTCTTTCACTTGAAATTATATCGTCTGAAGTAGTTTTTGTTAAAGGATTGTTATTACTACTACTCATAACTCAATCATTAAAATTAATTAGGACTCTAACCAACTTGAAAATTTTGTCAAATGCAGAATTACTGGTTAAAGTTAACGATTAAATTAGTGTTTAATTTCTTTTATTTTAATCTATTAGGTAACGAGTATTTATACCAAATTTTAAATTTTAATCTATTATTAAAATGAATAATTTGGCAAAATTTTATGCTAATAATTAGTGATAATTCACAATTTTGTAACACTATAATTTAGATTTAATAAATAATTTTATTTATAAAATCAATTGAATAATTAGAATATATGGATATATTATTCCCCTTCTTTTTTATTTTTTATTTTATTATTATCAAAAATCCAAGTGTTCGATACCATTTTGGATTTTTTCCTAACCGATTATAAAATCTAAAATTAAACCCAATATCCCCAAATGATATCATTGTAACCAATGTTATATGTTAGTCAAATTTGGTCTAAAAAAGTTCTCAGCCTGGGGCCTTTTCTTATTGGTCAATATTCCTAATTAATTTTTTGAAGTGATTCAATAGAATTCTCTGGATTCTCGTTGCTCATATTTCAGGTTATTGATATAGGGTCAATAAGTTGTAAATTTGATAGGATTACTTTCTTAAAATTCTCAATTTTTAAGCTTGTTTTAATGCAAATTCTTAATTTTAATTTTAAATCAAGTAAAATCATTTTTGATATGTAGTATCTAGAATAATTTGGAATAATTCGATAGATTAATTTTGGAAAATCAATTATATTGAGGCATATTTAGTGAATAATATATTTTATCAAATCATGAAAAACTATGTTATTAATACAATATGTCATCATTATTGGATAATTTATCGAGTATAATATTTTTTACTTAAACCATATTTTTAACAAATTAATTTTCAATCCAATTGATATCAAATTTGAAAAATAAATACTTAATAAGAGATCGACATCTAAAATTGGAACGAATTTGTTATAATTATTATGATAAAGATATAATATAATGTTTTGTTCCAATTGCTATAATAATATTTGTTTTCAATTATTGCAACATTTTTAATTTGTTTTTTGAAATATTTTTTAATCAAATTAGACTAATTGGTAATATAGCTACGTAAGATGAATTAGCTTTGCTAAATTCTTTATAATTGTTAAAATTGAAAATTTCAGTGATAAATCAATAGTTTAAAATCAATTTATATTAGAATATAATAAAAATAATAATATATTACAATTTATTATATCAGAATTTACAATATTTCATAATTTTTTTAATATGCCATTGTTATTCAAGGCATTATAAAATTAGGAGTAATTGGACAACTCTGTATCAATTTTAAAATAGAATTATTGGCATATTAAAAATGAACTAATTTTATAAAATTACCTTTGTTTGCAAACATCTAATATATCATTAATTGTATCAAAATAGTATATAAATCTAAGAATTTCATAATTCTATTATTATAATAATTTATAGGATTAACACTATATCAAATTATAATTTTAATTCAATAATTATTTAACCAAATTTATATTTATAATAACTTTAAATTTATTATCAATATAGTTATAAATTAATATTAAAAAATAAGAATTTTGTTTATAATATATATTAGATATTGTTTTAAATGGAATTAAAAATATTTGCAATTTAACTATATTATGTTTGAAATATATATATTGAAATTATTGTATGTTGAATTTCTATATTATAAAACTAAGGTTTTGTAAAACAGTCTATATATAAATCCTAATTGAAAAATATAATATTTTCAAATATGTTTTCTTTTTCTTTAATATTTATTTTGCTTATATTTTGCTATAATATGAAAAGTTTTAAATTAATATTATACTTGGTTAAGAAATATAAAATATGCTATTATAGTTTATAAAAGTTGTAAGTGTAATGGTAGTTAAACTAATATAGTGTAGAGGAAAACTTAATATAAAAGTAGTGTGGTGTAGAATGTGGTAATATAACATAGCTGTAGTATGCAAGTGTAAACAGAGTTTAATTAAGCTTTGAACTAGGATGAGTCACTGATATATTAAGATTTATATTAGGTAGTGCCAATATCCTACAATATTAATAGAATATAGTCTCAATTTTAGAAATAGTGTAAAAGTAAAAATAGTAAGAATTAAGAGGAAAAAAGAAGAACCTAGTTTATTAGATAATTTAATACTATTTATACAATTAATTTAACTATATAAGTATAAATTAATTATATAATTTATAGTTAATTGGATTATATAAAAATATATATAAGAATTTAAAAAACTAGTCTTTTAATACTCTCCTAATAAGTTTTTTAGAAGAGACACACTCTTTAATTTTTTACAAATAGGTATAATAGGCTAAAGTATTCTTAATATTTTCTAGAGGTTCTTATGTAGCTTCTTTAATAAGATAACCCATTTATTTTACATAAAAATAAAGCTTATTCCTAATAAATTTAGATTTAATTATGTAATTAATATAGTATTCTTCTTTTTTATCTTAATTAATAGTTAGATCTAGTTTTAAAGTTTTTAATCAATTAGGAAAAGTGTTAAAATCTTCAAAGTATGGTTTAATTTTAAATATGTGAAAGGTAGGGTTGATCCTCAAAGTTAAAGGTAATTCTAAGGTAATATTTTTAAAATTTGAATCAATAAATTAAATTTTATAGGGATTATAATATAATAGTAAGTATTTAGGATTTAAACTAAATTTAAATAAGGTAGGTTTAAGGGCAAATTGTTCTAAATATACAAACATACTAGTTTTATATTTAAGAGGGTTTCTAAATAACTTTAAGTATTATTATTTTATAATCCTTTAATTTTCTTCTAAGTTAAATTTAACAAGAGAATTAATATATTTGATATTAGATTAAAATTCAACAATGTTTAAAAGTAAGTTGATTTAAAGTTTTGGAATAATTATTAAGTTAGGATATTTGTTATAATTGATGAAATAAAGGTTAAAACCTGTTGATCTATTGATAAAAGTGTTGAATGAATATTAAAGTTGGTAGATATAGATATTTTAATTTAACTAATTAATGTTAATATAAGCTTTAATCATTTGTTTTAAGGTTTTAATAGTTTTTTCAATAAGTTTATTGGTTTAGTGATGATTAATAGTAGATATAGCTAGGTTAATCTTAAAAGAAAAGGATAGTGACTTCTAGAATCAAAAGTTGAATTATACATCTCTATTAAATATAATAGTTTGTGGAATTCTATAGTAGGTAAAGATATTAGAGAATAACAATTGTACAACATCTTTAACTGTAGAAGTTTTGAAATAAGGAATAAAATAAACATATTTGGAAAATGAATCAATTACAATTAGTAAGTTATTATAACTATTTGTTGATTTAAGGATTTCTATGAAATCAAGTTAAATTTGTTACTAAGTTTCATTAGGGATTTATAAGAGAATAAGTTTATTATATTTTAGTTGAGTATTATATTTAATTCTTTAGCATATATCACAGGTATTAGTGTATTTCTAAACTAATTTAACTAGGGAAAGCTAGTAATACTTTATTTTAATTCCCTTAGTAATCTTTAACTAGTTTTAATATCCTCTAACAAATAAGTTATAGCATTCATTAAATATTATTTGTTAAATCTTAAGGATATTAAAAATATATAGACAATTATTATAATATAGTAAGTTATTGATAATTTTAAATCTTTTAACATATTTTAGTTAGTTTTCTAATAGTTTAAAGAGTTCTTCTTTAACTAAAATAAAGAAATTATTATTTAATAGTGTTTCTTAAAATAGTTTAATAAATTCTTTATTTCTTTTATTAATAATTATTAAGTTAATATTTGCTGGATTTTTATAATTAGAATAAAAAGGTAGGTATGTAAGATTTTTTAACAAAGTATCTACAATATAGTTTTATTAACCTAAGAGATATTAAATAAAGAAAAGGTAAGCTTAGATAGTTTTAATTTATCTAACTTATTTTCTTAATAAATACTTCTGAGTATTTAAGTAGATAAGTGATTTATAATTTATAAGTGTTAAAAAAAGGTTGCAAAACAAGAAATGTAAGTGATTTTTGATTATTTCTACTAAAGCAAAAAGTTTTTATTTATAGACTAGGTATTTTAATTCAGCTGGTTTTATTTTTCTTAACCAGAATATTATTAGTTTTAAGGTAACATTTATAAGGTTAAACTTAACCTGTTCTTTTTTATTTATTATTTTATCTTATAGTTATAGGGTAAAATATAAATTAAATTTAAACTAGGCTAATTATCCACTAATTATAAAAAAATTAGAGTTAGTAAAAATAATAGTAGGTAGTTTTAGATTAAAGATAGATAAAGTAAAAACATTAGTAATATAGAAAATTAAAACATTTATACAAAAAGTGTATAGTAGGGTTTATTCAAAAAAGAGTTTTTCTTTAAGAGATTAGTAAGAAAAATAATAAGTTTAACAAAAGAATCAATAAAATCTTTAAAGTAATTCAATAATTTAAGTATAGATATAAATTAATTTTTGTTTATAAGTATAATAAAAGCTTTAACACTATTAAGTTTAATTAGATCAATATTAATTCTTTAAAAGGAAACAATATAACCATAGAAAAAGATAGAAAAGGCACTAAAGATGTATTTTAATAATTTTAAAGGTAATTTATATTCTTGAATAATTTGTAAAACTTAATTAATATGTTAAATATATTCTTCTTTAGTTTTTGAATAGATTAGGATATTATCAAGGTAGGTAATAACAAAGTTATTAAAAACAAGGTTAAAAAGGGAATTGATAAATTAAATAAAAGTTACAAGGGCATTACACAATTTAAAGTTTATAACAATAAATTTATAGTAGCTTAAAAGAATATTGAAAGTAGTTAAAGGGATAGAGTTTTCTTCAACTTTAATGTTGTAATATCTATTCTTAATATTTAATTTAGTAAATATAGTTGATTTAAGTAGTTTATCCTTAACATCATATAGGTTTAGTAATAAAGTTTTATCTTTGATAGTTTTAGAGTTTAAAACACAGTTATTAATATATAGTTTTTAACCACCATCAGCCTTTTGTATAAAGAGGATTAAAAATTTTTATAGTGAAGAAAAAAGTCTAATATACCCATTTTCAAGTAATTTTTGGATTTCTTCTTTTAAGGTTTAGTATTGTTTAAGAGATAAATGGTAAATAAACTTTAAGTATAATTGTATACCAGGGATTAATTTGATTTTGTGTTTAATATTATATTTAGGTGGTAATTTATTTACAAGTTCAAAAACATTAGCAAATTAATTTATTATATTGTATAAAAAGTGGTTATTAGATATAACTTTATTAAAATCAACAAATGAAGTGTTGATAGATAAATAATAAACAGATATATATCCCTATAAATTATTTAGGTTTTTGATTAGCTTTTTACATTAATTTTTACTTATAATGATAAAATTATTTGCTACAATTATAAAGTTAGTGTTAGGTAAAACATTTAATAGTTTTATAGTAAGGTAATATAAAATTTTTAAGATTAATTCTACTAATTTCTTTTAAAATGTAAAAGAAATAGATTTGTAGCTTTTTAAGGTAATATCTATAGATATAAAGCTGTGATATTTAAACTAATTTTAACCTAATATAAAATTATAACTAATGTTGCTAACTAGGAATTTAATATATTGGGAGTAATTAGGGGGTAATAATAAGTATTTAAATATAGTGCCAGATGCTTATTCTATTAAGTTGTTAGTATATTTAATTATTAAGTTGCTTTTTTAGGTAGGTAAAGATAACTTTATAATAATAAAAGAGGAGATAATATAACTAAAATAACTAAAGTTAATTAAAACATTAATAGGTATATCTATAAAAAAATTAGTTAACACAAATAATAAAGTGATAGTTAAAGGTAAAAAATTATAAGGTAGATTAGTTACTAGAATATTTTTAGTTTCTAGTGGTTTAATTAATTAGATTTCTCTAGTATATATAGTTTAATTTGTGGAATTATTAGTTTATTAGAACTTTTGTAGATTAGATTAGAATCTATTAATTAATTATAAAAGGGGTGATTTTAAAGTTATATTAATATTATTCAGGTTTAATTTATGGTTAGTAGATTAAAATTATTAAAAATTAGATTGGTGTTGTTTTTTGAGGGGATATTTATTAACTCTATAATTAACTTAAGTCTTTCAGTAATAATAACAACCTTTGTTTACTCTCAAGTAAGCTTTAGCTTCTTTACTAAAGGTTTTCTTATAAAACCTTAAAGTAGAAACATCTATCATTTAAAATTTAAATGGGTTAGAGTAAAGTTTAAAAGATTAATTTTTAGGGTGGGAAGATTTAGTTATAAAGTAAAAAATATTATCAATTATAATTGCTATATCACAAATGTTAGAAAAAAACATATTATTAAAGTGTTCCCTACTAACTAATTAAAGCTTCACTTAAAAGTTAAAGTATTATAATAGTTTATAGATTTATTCTTCTTCAGTGATATTTAATATGTTTAAATATATCTCATTAAATTTCTCAATCAATTGTTTTATAGAAGTTTTTTATTTAAGCTAGGAAAGCTTTTCTCTTACTAATCAAATTTAATTTTTTAGGTAATACCTCTCTTTAAAAGCTTTTTCTAATTGTTTAAAAGTTTATATCTTTGTAGTAAGCTATCCTCTTGAAGATTCTTTAGGATTAAGCTTGTAATAAATTAATTACTAAATATAAACAGATTTTTCTAAAAAAGAAGTGGCTAATTTAAGGATATTTTTTAAATCTTCATCAAAAATTAAATTAAGGTAATTCTTTATGTTTTTAAGGTAGTTTTCAAGCTTGTAAAAGTTTTTTAAGCTATTATAAATAGTTAATTTGTTTTTAAAGATACTAAAGAGGTAGTTTAATGTATTAATTATAGTGAAGTGGCTGGTTTGTTAGATTTAAGCTTTTTGAGACATATTTTTTTCAATCAAAAGTTGTTTAATATAAGTTTCTTAGAGGGTAATAAACTTTTAAAAACTAAAGTCTTAGATTTATTTAGTAATTAAGCTACTATCATCATTAAAATAATATAAGGGTATCTTTTTTTTTAGTGGTATTATAGTGTATAGTGTTAAATTTAAATAAAATAAATTATAAATAAAATTTAAAATAGTAATAAATAGGTTAGATATAAGTAGTTATTAATTTCTAGTAGGTTTTTAACAGTTTTATTGCTGCTACTATATAAGTATAGTGGCAATTAAACTAATATAGTATAGAGGAAAACTTAATATAAAAGTAGTGTGGTATAAAATATAGTAATATAATGTAGCTGTAGTGTACAAGTGTAAATAAAGTTTAATTAAACTTTAAACTAGGATGAGTCACTAATATATTAAGATTTATATTAGGTAGTGTTAATATCCTATAATATCAACAGAATATAGTTTCAATTTTAGAAATAGTGTAAAAGTAAAAATAGTAAGAATTGAGAGGAAAAAAAAGAAACCTAATTTATTAAATAATTTAATACTATTTATACAATTAATTTAATTATATAAGTATAAATTAATCATATAATTTATAGTTAATTAGATTATATGAAAGTGTATATAAGAATTTAAAGAACTAGTCTCTTAATAAAAGTAATATAATTTAAAAATAATATTTTAAAT
>JNEM01012832.1:0-12091 GCA_000697335.1 Conidiobolus incongruus B7586
AATTAATTAAATTTTTTTATAGAAATTTTCCTTCTTATTAGCTAGTTTTTTAATTACCTAAAAAAATTATAATCATATAGGTTATAATCTAAGGAATATACTAGATATAATAATATTTTCTAGTTATCATTAATTAGAAAGTTTTTTATAACTTTAACTTTATATATTTTTCAATTATTATGCAAAATAATAGGTCTTCTCAAAATATATTGAGAATACTAATTAAAAGTAATTTTATTTAAAAAATAATATAAAGTTTATTATTAATTGATTTTCTTTTAAAAATTAAATAAAAATAGTTAATACCATTATAATTTATTATAATAATTAATATTTATTTATCAATATAATATTTATTTAAAAAAATTTATAAAAGGGTTAATTCAATTTAATTTAATATTTTAATTTATGCTTTAGTAAAAAACTATATAAAAAGATCTAAAATTCATCAATTGTAAAGATTTATTATAAAAGCCTTGGTTTTTAGTTATATCTTAATAAGTTTTATTTAATAATAACTATTTTAACTTATTTTTAAACTTTAATTTAATTATAAAAATCTATTTTTATTTTTATTAATAAATTTTAACTTAACTTTTAATATATATAGAATATTTATATAGCTAATATTAAAATATTTTGATAATTCTTTAGCTAAAAGATATTTTTTAAAATATTTTTTATTTTATTAATAATTAAAAGAGTGATAGTTAAAATTAATTTTTTTAATTTTAATAGATTTTTTGATAATTTTTTTCTTAATTTTAAAATAATTTACCTAGCAATAAATTGTTGATTTAAATAATATTTTATTATTAAAAGTTACTTGTAAGTTTTAAGTAATTTTGAAGGATTTATGGTTTAATTTTATAATTTTAAAATAAAAAACTTTTGATAATTATTATTTAATTTAAGGATAATTAAATTAAATAACCAATTTAAAAAAAAATTTTAATCAAAAAAATATAATATATATTATTTAAAATTATATATTTTCTTATTTGTTTTGTATATATTTTTTTATTTAAAATTAATTATAAGTTTGAAAAATCAGAAATTAAAAAATTTCCTATTTCTTTAAATCTAAGTTAATAATTTTAAAAATATTATTTAATAATAATCACTAAGGAATATACTTGCTAATTTTATATATTATATATAAAGTTTATTCAAATTATTCAAAATTTAAAATAGTTTTAAAAATTAAAAATTATCTTTATTTATTATATTATAAAATATAAAAATTAAGGTTAAAATAATATAATATTGATCAATTATAAATGAATTTTAAGAAAAATATAATTAAATAATAAAAATAAAAATATTCTTTAATAAATATAAAAATATTTTTTAAGTATTTGATAAAATTAATAAAAAATCAAAAAATAATTATAAATAGAGAATAAATACAAAATAAAAATATGTATTTGAAATAGGATTATAATAAATGATAATAAAAAAATTAAAATGAATTTAATGACTAATTGTCATATAAAAATTAATTTCAAAGTTTATTTGAAAACATTGGTTTTGATATAATAACCTAATAATTAAATGAAAATGAAAATATATATATATATATATATATGCCTTCTTGGCTCAGTTGGCAGAGCGTCCGCCTAGTAAGCAGAAGGTCACCAGTTCGATTCTGGTAGAAGGCAAGAAGCTCTTTATTTCATTCTCATTTTATCATTTGTTTATATTAATATTCTTTTATTTTACTCTCATTATATTTTATATTTATTATTAAATTTCGCTGTTTAAATTTTGGATATCAAATTAAATATTGAAGTCGACATTGTTGAGTTATCCTCAATCTGTTTAAAACTTTGAATTGGATCGTATCTACACATTTGGGGAAATTCTCCAAACGCCTTGAGATGGTCCGAAATTCTAATCTTGTCAGAGCCTTCCAGGATGCATTGTGGATCTTCATCGTAGTTGAGGTCACACACGACGTAAGAGACGTGGTGGTCATCTGATGTCTCGGGAGGTGTGTAGATTTCGCCGGGAATATGACGGTATCCCAAATGTCGTGGAGGGAAGTGTGAAGCAGCATCCCCAGAGTTGGTATATCTCACCATAGGGAATTTGAAACTAGTTATATAGTCCACAAATTTGTCGTTCCCTACGCGTAAGGAATTGTAAGAATATAATTCCATTTTCATATTGTTGTCCTTGACAGTTTTTGCAAGATCAGCAGCGTGTAGAGTAGCAATCGAAGCACCTAAACTATATCCCAATAGAATTACTTTATAACTCTTATAATCTCCAGATGTTAATTCTTTAATATATTCGTTCAAAGGCTCTGAATTAGCGCGATAGATATCATATAGTCCTTTATGGACTTTGACACCTTCTGGAGCATTCGGCATATTAATTAAATCCCAAGTAAACATACTCTTACGATTAATATACCCGTTACTCTCCCTGTGATTCACAATAATTTCCTTCCTGTCCTCATCCAACCCCACGAGGGCATAAGCATCAATTTCGGGATTGAAAAACCCTTTCATCAACTTGAAATAGGTGCAGTTTGGAGTACACGACCATTTGAACTGCTGATGGAAAGAGCATCTGGAAGCCGCTCCTACTCTTGCGTGGTAGAACACATCCTCCATGGACGGCATCTTCACATCCCAGGGTTTATCTCTCTGGATTGAGGGTACTTTCTTCCTAGCGATCTTGTACAGTTTCGACAGGTCGTCAAACCCAAAACTTGATTTAATCCAGTCCTGGGGTGTTGGCGAAATAACAGTCTCAATCCTATTTCTTTTGTCTACTAAATCTTCGCCCCTACATTCATTCAATCCTAATAAACAACTCATAATCCATAGCTTTCTAACCATCTTTCAACTTTACTGTTCAAACCAAAATCAAGATATAAAAGTAAATATTTGTTAGAAAAACTTTTCATAATGGGAAGAGTTAGTATTTAATTAAATATTTTAAATCCTGCGGTAATATTTAATTAATGAACATAATCATACTTGCATGAACTGAAGATCGAGACAATATGGAATAATACTTAATCAGTTTGTAATGAGTTATTAGTTGAACTTAAATATTCATATTATATTGTTATTTGTTTCTTACCATCGTTCTTTATGGAGTATTATTATTTTAATATATTACATCATATTCTAATATATTAGTTATATAATTTTATTACTTCAAAATAATTCCAAAATTTATGAATTTATGCAAATGTTAATTGCATTATTTAAAATTTGGCATTATTTTTAAAAATAAATTATGCAATTGAAAATTAATAATGATTTTTTGATCATGATTTCTAATCAATTTTTCAACTTATGCCATTTATTTGACAGGTATAGTACTTTTAAATCTATGATAATTTATGAAATTTTAAAGTAATAGGAATATCATCTATATTTAATTATAATTTCAAGAAAAGATTATTGTCAAAATTGAATTCAAGCTGAAAGATTTTTTTTGTCAATGATGTCATGCTAATCTATTCTTGATTCATTACCAATTAAAATATTAATTTGTACTAAAATGATTAAATAATTCTAAATCTTGCTAAGTGATTAATTTAATTTTATATATACTAACAAATTGAACAACTTATCTAATCTACGCTTCATTAAATATAAAATCGCAAATATAATGATTATTGACTAATTAAAATTTTAAATCTGAAATTTTCAATTTCATTCTAAGCTTCAATTACTCTAATTAATTGAACACATTTTTTAAAATGTTAATAAAATATTTAAATCATGTGAAATTTTTAGTGTTTAAAATGAAGACAAAAATTTGATTTAAGTTGCATATTCTTTAAGTGTATGGTTAGTAATTGGGTTATTTTCTTTTGGATTTGAGTTGATAGAATTTTTAAAAATTATAAATTAATTGTCTAAAATAGTTTTAGATTAGATTGGATTAGCAATATTTTTGAAAATTAAATTTAATTTTTACAATATTAATCTAATTTATTTATTATTATAGTCGTGTACACACAAGTCTATACACTATTGATTATTCAAGTACCTTCTACTCCTTTAAACCATTTGATTACAGAAGGAACTATTAAATCATCCAATGCACTGTATATACACAAGTCATAAGACATTCACAGAGCAGCCCTTAAGCCACCTAACTACTCGTAACTATAAATACACACTTGAATCATATTGACACCCCATACACTGCTGGTCTGAAAACCTTTCTCACTATTGGGCAATACCTCTTTTATTAATAAACTCTATATTAACTACCCTTCAGTCAATAAATCCCCAGATTGCTCAGGCGTGTTAAAACCTATCATAACCCTCCCTCACATCAGGATCACAATATTAACATTATTATGTTAATAATATATAATATAGACATTTTTGTAACATTTGATTCATTTCAAAAATATTCTATTTGATATTATTATTTGAAATAAAAATTATGGATAAATTAAAACATAGTTAATTAATTTATATTTTAACAAAAATTTTTATTATAAAGTATAATTATTTATTATTGGTGAATAGAAACACTATGAAATGAAAATTAATTTTATTTATATAAATTATACTCAACTAAATACAATGATTGATCATTGAATAGTTAAAAAATATTACAATATTGAATAAAAAATGATTAAATTTTGCATTATATATACATATATTGTCAACACTAATATTAACGATAGAATTATAATTTATAATATAATAAATGGAATAATGATAACATATGGAGATTACTGATAATATCTTTATAATGTAAAAATTAATGAAATATTTCATCAAATATTAAAGTGAATATTATTATAAAAATATAGTTTAAAAATATTATGAATAATTTTACATTTGTAAAATTCAACTTAGTAAAAAATCATTAAATTGAATAGTTAATATATTTTTTGAATTTATAATACTTGAAAAATATTAAAAAGAATAGATTTATGATTTTTTTTATTTATTAAATTTATGATTGATAAATTTTAACTAAACTGAATTTAGTAAAGATCAATAAATATGAATTATTTATATTCTAGTATATATTTTAATAAGTATATAAAATAGGATTAATTAATTAAAAATTGAAAAAAAGAATTGGGCTCAACCGGGAATTGAACCCGGGACCTCTCCGACCCGAACGGAGAATCGTACGACTAGACCATTGAGCCTTGTCTCACAAATTTAATTATTATTCAAATACCTAAAATCATTTTTATTTTAAAATCTTTTGCCTCCATCCTCAAAATCTTTCACTGTTTTGGCCAAATATAATAATTTAATAACTTTCATTTCTGATTATATTTATAAATAATATATATTATTTTGTTTCCTTTAATTTTTCTTTATTATCAATTATCCTAATTAAATTATTTTAATAATTTTTTTCTATCAATTATTCCTGTCTTGATAATAATGTTGTGTTATATCAATCTTTTAAAACTGATATTAATAATTTAGTATTTTAATATATTTGAAATTTTATATAGGTGCATTACAAATTTTTGAATACAAAATACTATGATGTGAGAATATTAATCTTTACAAGAAATTTTTATAATGTTGATTTTTTTAGATAAGCTTTAATAAATCAAAATTTTGAATAAAATAATTAAAATCAATTAAATAATTAGAATTATGATTAAATAAAAATAATTGGTTTAAAATAAATTGATATATTACTAAAAATACAATGATTAATTTTAAAAAGAATATTAAGAATAGTTTTAGCATGAGTAATCAATACAAGATATAACTGGTCTTCATACTACTATCAAGTCAATAAAATCAAACAATAGAAACTATTATTATATTTTTATATTGACAATATTACCTTGAATTTGAAATAATGGGAAATTTTTTAATTTCTGATTTTTCAAACATATTATTAGTTTGAAATGAATAAATATATACAAAGTTAATAGGAAATTATATATTTTTAATATATATATATATTAGTTTCTTTGATTAAAAAATTAACTTTTTAAAATTGGTTGTTTAATTTAATCATGCTTAAACCAAATAATAATCATCAAAAGTTTTTTATTTTAGTATTAGTAAAACTTAACCACAAACCCTTTAAAATTATTTAAAATTTACAAGCAGCTTTTGGTAATAAAGTATTATCTAAATTAACAATTTATTACTGGGTAAATTACTTTAAGGTTAAAAGAGAAACTATTTAAAACCTGCTAAAATCTAGAAAACTAACTTTGACTGTTATTCTTTCAATTGTAAATAGAGTGAAAAAATATATTGAAAAGCACCTTTTTATTTCAGCTAGAGAATTATCTAAGTACTTTAATATTAGTTTTACAAGTATTTTATATATTTTAAAGTTTAAACTAAAATTAATAAATAAAAATGTAAAATAGGTACCTTATAATTTAACTAAAGCTTAAAAAAAAGCTAGAGTAGCTATTGCTAAACAAAACCTATTGAAATATTACCAGAAGCCTAAACTTTTACAATGAATAATTACAATTGATGAATCTTAGATCCCTATGTATAATCCTTTACCAAAACACAAATCAAGATGCTAGATTAAGCTAAATCAACCCCCTCCACAAATCCCTTTAAATAAGCACTTTGTTAATAAGTGAATATTAATTATTATAATAGATTATAATGGTATATGCTATTCTTATTTAGTTCCTGAAGGAAAATCAATTAATAGTAAACTATATATTGCTTTTTTAAATAAAAGTATTTTTAATTGGTGTTCTCAATATAATTTAAGAAGACCTATTATTTTACATGATAATTGCAAAATACATAAATCTACAGCTGTAAAAAACTTTCTAATTAAAAATAACTGGAAAAAACTACCACATCTAGTATATTCCCTTGATTATAACTTATGTGATTATAATTGCTTTAGGCAATTAAAAAACCAGCTTGCAAGAAAGAAAATTTCTGCAGGAAAATTTAATTAGTTTATGAAACATCAAATTTCAGTCCTTAATAAAAAGAATTGTTTTTTAGGTGTTAGAAGTTTGCTAAAAGTATAGCAAAAAGTTATTAATAATAAAAAAAACTATTAAATTTATTTTATATATTTATTTTTATATCATATATTCAAATGTTTATTTATTTTTAATCACAAAAAATTCCTATTATTAAAAATGCAGAGTAATAAAGCTTAAAAAAAGCTAGAGTAGCTATTATTAAACAAAACCTATTGAAATATTACTAGAAGCCTAAACTTTTACAGTAAATAATTACAATTGATGAATCTTAAATCCTTATGTATAATCCTTTACTAAAACACAAATCAAAATGCTAGATTAAGCTAAATCAACCCCCTCTACAAATCCCTTTAAATAAACACTTTGTTAATAAGTGAATGTTAATTATTATAATAGATTATAATAGTATATGCTATTCTTATTTAGTTCCTGAAGGAAAATCAATTAATAGTAAACTATATATTGTTTTTTTAAATAAAAGTATTTCAAATTAGTGTTCTCAATATAATTTAAGAAGACCTATTATTTTACATGATAATTATAAAATATATAAATCTAAAGCTGTAAAAAACTTTCTAATTAAAAATAACTAGAAAAAACTACTACATCTAGTATATTCCTTTGATTATAACCTATGTGATTATAATTGCTTTAGGATATTAAAAAACTAGCTTACAGGAAAGAAAATTTCTACAGGAAAATTTAATTGGTTTGTGAAACATCAAATTTCAGTCCTTAATAAAAAGAATTGTTTTTTAGGTGTTAGAAGTTTGCTAAAAGTATAGCAAAAAGTTATTAATAATAAAAAAAACTATTAAATTTATATTATATATTTATTTTTATATATCATATATTCAAATGTTTATTTATTTTTAATCACAAAAAATTCCTATTATTAAAAATACAGAGTAATATATTAGTCAACATAATAAAAATCAATAAACTGTTAAAACTAACTAAATCAACAATTGAAAATTATTTAATAAATCAAAGTTGATTATTGCTAGGGAATTATTCATAAGTACTTAATTTATTCTGTTTAAAAAATTAATATAAAAATATTTATCCTTAAACAAGATATATAGATAAAAAAATTAGCATTTAACTAAATTATTATTTGAAAATAAATTTTTATAATTTTCCTTAATTTTATTACTAACATAAATCTTAAAATATTTATAAATATGTATATATATAGCATTTAAAACCAATTTGATATATTAACAATGTTATACTCATGATACTTTACTATGTTGAACACTGATTATTTTTTTTTTCACTATAAATTAATCAATTATTAGTCAATATATGTATTAATATTGATTATTAATAAAAATATTTTATTTGAATTTATTATTTATTATAATAAGATTTTAGTTTTGAAATATATATCTGTAATATTATGTTGAACAATCATTAAAATTTAGTATTTAAAAAGTTTGACTCAAATTAAGAGTATAAAATATACAAAATCTTTTTATAAAAATTAATATATATTCCTTTATTATTAAATAATATAATACCATATATCTATTTATATTCACAAGTATATTATATAATATTTATTGCTAATCAAAAATATCAATAATTATAATAATATATATTTTACTCTTCAATTAATATAAAACTTGAAAAATTCTATTTATAAAATCATATAGCTAAAATAATATTTCCTTTAATTCATATTATATAAAATTCTTTATATAATTTTTTTTGATATATAAATATTATTTTTTACTCTTAACTTATACAATATTTTTAAAATACCTATATAAATATTCTGAAGTATTAAATTTTATATTATATTTTAATATTTTTATAATTAAATAATTATTAATAAATAGAATATAATATTAATATTATTAATAAAAAAGACTAGTAATAATTTGTTAAGCTTGAATGAATAACTATTGAGCTTAGGCTTTGGGAGCCAACTATAATATTTGCTAAAGCTATTATACATATGAAATATCATCAACATAGTTAATATTCTATAGTAAATATTGATCCTAATTCTAAAAGTCAGTTCTAGTACTTTAGCTATACTGGTCTATACAAATAGACAACAGTATAAAGTTAGGTATAGGCCTAACAAAAATACAAGAAAGTTATTTAGAGCCTCATTAATTTTACTGATGGATGAATTATTATACAACTAGTTCTATATTATTATTTCTTAATTTAATATAACTATAGGTAATTTTTAAAATAATTAGTTTATATTAAATATTAATTTATTCAATAATGTCAGATGTTTTGCTTAAAGTATAATCTTTAAATTAAGGGGTATTTATATAAATTAGTTAGTAATCAGATATAAAGGTTTATTCTAAGTTATGAGATATATTATCAATTCATTATTAATCATTACATTAGTGATTTCTAAGCATTGCTATGCAGAACTTGTTTTGTCAGGGGTTGATTTATAATTTAGCTTAGATAATATAGATAATAGTCATTTATAATAATAACAGGGTTTTAGTTGATTACTAATATTAATAATAATGAAATTGAAATATTATAAGTGATATTGTAAAATAGTTTTAGGAATATGATATAATTATATTAAATAAAATAATTATTAATAAAAATTTTAAATATTATTATAATAATTCTAACTTTTTATTTTATTAGAATTAAAAAATTTTAGTATAGAATTTTAATATATTTAATAATAAAAATAAAAACCATTATTTTCAATATTAGTCATATTTAATAATGTTTTTGGGTAATAATAATATATTTTTCATTATTTTAATCAAAGAATATAAATAATATTACTAGTTAATAAAATTTAAAGAACCCACTAGTCATTATCCAATAAAATAATATTAATTTAAATTTATTAATAATATAATGTAAATTATTATATTAATTCTTTTAATTATTAATTATTATATTTTAAAAAATTTAAATCATCAACTTAATTATTATAATATATCAAAATATAATTTTTATACTTATTACAGGAATATTCAAATATTGAACTTGTTTTTAATCAATTTCAAAATTATATTTATTTTTAAATGTATATTTTTTCACATTAAGTTTTGATTAGTGTTTTTATATAATAGTAATTTTACTTACATAATAAGGATTAAAAAACATATTATTAATTTTTTTGATCAAAAATATTTTTAATTTTAATATAACAGATTTTATTATTAAATATTCAAAAATAATATAATTATATTATTTATTAAAGAATATTATTAGAATTCATTTTATTACAGAAATATTATATATATATATATATATATTAGCTTGCAAAAATAAGTTATAAAATTAAAAATATATATATTTTTTATTTATAATATAATATATATAGTTAAATTTAATTAATTATTAATTGATATATTAATACTAAAAATATATTTAAGGTGAGTTACAAATTTGTAGGTTTTAGTATTAATAGAAAAATTAATATCTAGTATATTTATCTTTTGCTTTTCTAACTTCTTTAAGTTTATAAGGTATAAAATTAACTATCTTCTTATATTAAACAAGACTAATATTATTCTAAGCTTCTTAAATATACTTTTAAAGTTGATTTAAATTTTTTGTTAAAGGGAAAGCTTTAATTAATTTTTTTAGTTAATCCCAAAAATATTCAATTAGGTTAAAATTAAAAGATTAAGAAAGTTATTTCATAATAGTTATTTTGTTATTTTTAAGCTATTTAATAATAAAATTTGTAATATAATAAGGTGTATTATCTTGTTAAAAAATAATATTTAATTTTTTTAATTTATACTACTTAATTGTTAAAAGACTAGTTCTTTAAATTTTTATATACATTTTCAAATAATCTAATTAACTATAAATTATATAATTAGTTTATACTTATATAATTAAATTAATTGTATAAATAACATTAAATTATCTAATAAACTAGGTTTTTCTTTTTCTTCTCAATTCTTACTATTTTTTACTTTTACACTATTTCTAAAATTGAGACTATATTCTATTAATATTATAGGATATTAACACTACCTAATATAAATCTTAATATATTAGTGACTTATCTTAATTTAAAGCTTAATTAAACTTTGTTTACACTTACACACTATAGCTATATTATATTATTATGTTCTATACATACTATTTTTATATTAAGTCTTCCTCTACACTATATTAGTTTAATTACCACTATACTTATATGGTAACAGTAACAAAACTATTAAAAACCTACTAGAAATTAATAACTATCTATATTAAACCTAATTATTACTATTTTAAATTTTATCTATAATTTATTTTATTTAAATTTAACACTATATATTATAATACCACTAAAAAAAAATACCCTTATATTATTTTAATAATAATAACAGCTTAATTACTAAGTGAATCTAAGACTTTAATCTTTAAAAGCTTACTACCCTCTAAAAAGCTTATATTAAACAACTTTTGATTAAAAAAAACATGTTTTAAAGAGTTTAAATCTAATAAACTAGCTACTTCATTATAATTAATGTATTAAACCACCTCTTTAGTATTTTTAAAAACAAATTAACTATTTATAATATTACCATAGAATCAAAGAAATGGGAAATTTTTTAATTTCTGATTTTTCAAACATATTATTAGTTTCAAATAAACAAATATATACAAAACAAATAGGAAAATAAATAGTTTTGAATTATATATATATATATATATATAAATAATTTTTTTGATTAAAAAATGAATTTTTTAAAATTAGTTGTTTAATTTCATTATACTTAAACTAAATAATAATCATTAAAAGTTTGTTATTTTAGTATTAGTAAAACTTAACCATAAACCTTTTAAAATTATTTAAAATTTATAAGTAGCTTTTGATAATAAAGTATTATTTAAATTAACAATTAATTGTTAAGTAAATATTAAGCTTAAATAAATAACTATTGAGCTTAAACTTTAAAAGCTAATTATAATATTCACTAAAGTTATTATACACAAGGAATATTATCAATATTGTTAATATTCTATAGTAAATACTAATTTGAATTTTAAAAGTTAATCCTAGTATTTTAACTACACTAGTTTTTATAAATAAATAATAATATAAAGTTAAGTATAATTTTAATTAAAATATAAGAAAGTTATATAAAGCTTTATTAATTTTACTAGTAGATAAATTATTATACAATTAGTTCTATATTA
>JNEM01012837.1:0-14299 GCA_000697335.1 Conidiobolus incongruus B7586
TTTTTTTAATTTTAAAAAATTCATATTATATAAAATTTACAATAATACTCAAAAAAATAAAGAATTTTTATAACATTGTTTTTATTGATAATATTTAATTATATTTTCAAATTATTTCAATATAAATAGAGTTATTTAAATATTTAATTTTTTTTAAACATTATTGCAAAAAATTTATTAATATTTATATAAATAATAATTCTTGAAATTTATATAAATATTAATATATATTTAATAAGCACTTGATATTTATTAAGTTAGCTATTATATATTAGGAAACTAAACTTTCACAAAAAAGCATTTAATTAGTATTATAATAAATGAAATAAATATAATTAATTTAAAATTATTTGAGATAAAAATTATTTGATAATAAAACTATCAATGAAAAATATATTTCTAAATTATTATTTAAAAATTAATTAAAATTAATTTTTTATTTAATAAAAATAAAAATAATAATTTTATATTTATAACCAATAATATTGCAACAATCATTTTATTTAAGGTAAAGGTGTTATCTATACTTTTAATCTAATATGGTCACTAATAATAGACTATAAAATGATTTGCTATATTAGCTATTCAAATGAATTAAATGGACAATAATTTATGCTAGATTAAAATATAGAAATATCAATTTTTAAAACAGATAAAATAGAATAACTGTCATATATCTATCCAATTAATCCATATATATTTACCTTTTATGTCAGTTTACCCATAATTTATCTTTTATCCTATTTTCCCTTAAATTGATCCATTCTCATCTCAGTATAATGGAGGAAATACAACAGAGATCTATTTACCTACCTATCTATCTATCTATTCATTCATCAACCTACCCAATTATCTAGCTATAACACTAAGTCTCTATCAAAGATTTCCAATAAAACTCCATAACTATATTCTAATCCTATTACTTATCAATAATCCAACTTAATTCAATATAATTATCCTAGTTTCCAGCACTAGAATAATATAATAACAATATTAATCATTATATGTAAAGTTTAATTTAAGATAGATCTTTTAAGAGAGGATAATTATAATAAAATTATATTTAGTTTATATAAATTATAAATAACACTTGGGTTGGTAAAGCTAATAATTAGCTGGTATAAAAGGAAGTTCAATAGTTTTAAAGTTAAAAATATACTTTGAAGGAAAATAACAAAATGATAAGTTAATTGAATTAAACTAATAAGAGAAATAAGAAATAACAATTAGCAAATTAATATAATATTAATTTTTATCAATTCTTGAATTGGGATATATAATTATCATTTTAATATATTTTAGCATTTTTAATTTAACAATTATATTTAATCTCACCACTTGTTATAAAGTTATTTTATATATATTTTACAAATATAGCTATATTAATAGAGTATTGATATTTAGATATAATATATATTAAGCTTGAATTGATTTGATATAAATAACAAAGATAAAATGTTAAATGATTAATATATAACATTATCACATTGTATCAGTTTGATGACAGAGTAAGATATATCAGATTGATATGAAATTAGTTTCAAACATTTTTTTTCAAAATGGGTTATACATATCAAAATCATCACTCAAATAATAATAATAGACTTGCTACCACATTTCAAAAAAAATATAATTGTTTACATATTTTGAGATGACAGGATAATTTATTGGTACCATTTAAAGAATTTCTTATTAGATCATATTTATTTACTCGATAATCTTTTTAATTTTATATCTATATATCAAATTCACATTTAGACTGTATATCATAATTACATATATTGACATTGAGAGCCATTGAGCATATGAATAAATAATAGTCTTCAATATACGCATCTTTAAATAGCTATATATTCATTAATAAATATGATATAAATTTATCAATGATTTATTATTAGATATTATCAATTTCAAGTAGTATAATTTAATATTTGAATTTGGTTGAAAAATATTAAAATATTCAAAACTTGTTACTAAAAAAATATTTTTAAATTTTATTAATAATTACTTATATAATTTACTATCTCTCATAAAAAATTATTTATTTATTAAAAATAACATCTATTAATCCGAATTTGAGGGAAAAGAATACTTTCAATTGATCAATAACAAGAATAAACGATATAGTTAAAATGTAATATGATTATTATAACTATGGATTCTATATTTGATTTTAACAATCGTCATAATAATTTATAGTATTTAGAAAAATATAATGAAAATTTTTCCGAAAATATTTCGCAATTTTTATAAATTAATTAATTTTAAAAAAATTTTTATTATAAAAATAATTTTAATATTATTATTATTTCTTTTAATTATTATGGAATTAATAGTTTAAAACTTAATTGAGTATTTATGAAATTTATATTATTTTATTAATTTTTTTTCCTTTATTGTATAGAGTTTGAAAATATATTTAATTGAAAAAAAATATTAAAAACTCATATTATCATAATATAAGTACATAATATCTGAATTTTGTATTGTTTAATAATTAATATAATATTAGAAATATAATTATTTAAAAGGTGGAAAACTGATAATGATTTTGAATTTTTTAACTTGAATGAGTATATTAAAAATAAATATTAACAAAAATAATATATGAACGAAAATTTGTTTTTTTATTATATAAATTTATATTTAATTTACTATAGTCCATTTTAACAAATAAAAAACCTTATTAAGTTTTAATACCAATAAATTATACAACTTGATATATTTGAAAATATCTCAATAATTATTTACTTATGACATTAGTATAAAGAATTTTAAATTATTTTTATTGAAATATCCAGAAATAAGTATTTTGAATTCGTAAATTTAATATATAGTTTTATTAATATATTTACTCATATTCATTTTAATCTTCTTATAGCAGTCCCATTAAATTCATTTATTTATATTTTCATTATACTTATCTATTACACACTAATTCTAAAATCCAAGGAATACTCATGATTGTATCCTAGTTCAAATTACTTAAAATTCAAGTTGGTATATAATAATTTTACCAATCAAAATTATAAAATTCAAAAATAATTGAAACAATACGTTTTAATGAATATATTTAAAGAGAACAAATAATTAATTTATTTCTATTTGAATATATTTGAAATCTATCAAATAATTTTCTACTAAAATCCTGTTTTCATAAATTATTAAAATGGATGAATAGCGATCCGTAAAAATCAAAACTATATTGATCATTTTTAGATATATTAAATACTATGCTAAAATTAATGGACATCTTTTTATTAATACTTTAGTTTTAACATCTTCTTATAGTATACTGTTACTAAACTTATTTCTTTCTTTTCTTGGGTTGTAATCCGGATGGTTCTATTAAGATAAACTTGAACTCATTGTTGTTAGACCTGGTTTTACAATCCCGCTTGATCTTATATATATCCTCAGGACAATCTCTTCTGAAGTAAGGGTGATAGAAAGCTGAACACTTGCTCATAGGCCCCTTTTTATTCTGTCGACGGTCAGTAATTCTTGTAAAGCCATAAGCCTATATTGTTTATTAATTTCATAATAAATAAGGTTATGAAATATTTAGTTACTTACTAACAATTGGCGAGAGAAAGAATACATGCTTTTGTTTCTAAATCTTGTATGTAACTCATGCTGAACGAATAAGTCATTATCTGGTATGTAGAAACTATCACCTTCCTGCGACCATTTAATATATTCCGAATTTTTTACTACACTAATCAGTTGAGAAAATGATGGAATGTAAAAATCCAAAGAATTAATGGAAATGTTCATAATATTCATGATAAATATACTTACCGATATAGTTTTAAAGGAAATGATTCTGATTTTCGCATATTCAAACAATATCACCATGGGATGAAGCTAACTGAATACCTTATAAAAATAACATAAACTCAAATAGAAAATGAGTGTTAAATTCTATTTATTCAATTAAAATAAACCTCAAGATAATGTGAAATCAGTAGTATATAACTTAGATCTAGCAATCACACTTATCTGAAAGAGTGAAAGCTTACTAGTAAAAATTCAAAGAATTTTTTTATAACTCCAGATATTACAGTTATACCAAGACTAAACTTTTATAATTCGTAATAAAAACAAGTTTAAACTTAATAACCAATCATCATTAAATATTTTGATATTCACTTTTAATTGATCATCTGAATGAAGTAAATAATATTTGAATCATGATCAATTTGCTTTTATCGAAGATCAAATTTAATTGATCAATTTTCCAGTAAAATGTTAATATTATATTTTATTATTATTCTAAATATTTGTGTTATATAAGTTAATTCTTCGTTTAATTCAATATAAAAAAATCAAATATTATATTTAATAATGTATCAAAAAGATATATATACATATATAATGATTAAAAGATAAAAGATTAATACTTATATTGATTCGATTTTAAGTCATTATGCAAAGGGTGGTACGATTGAAAATTCTTACAAGTTCATTTAAGTTATATTAAATAAAATAATAGAAAATTTATCTAATATAAATATAACAAATATCATTTATAAAATTAATATACTAATTTGAAAAATCATAATTATACTTATCTATTTTAAAAAATGTTAATTTTAAAATTACAACAATTAAAAAAGCCAAAACTTATTGTTGAATTGCTCATATACTGATAAAAATAACTGATTACGTTTATAATGGATCATTAAGTAGTTAAAATTTTTTGACTATAATCATTCGTAAATATTTTAAAGTAATTACTAAGATTTATTTATATAGCAATATTATATTATATAATATAATTAAGAAAAGGATTATATATATTTAATCTATGTAGTTTTATTTTGAATAGATTAGCTATAGTAATCTCTCTATATCATATATATATATATATATATGTTCAATAAATCTAATATATTTTTCATTAATTCGAAAAAAAAATTAGTTTTAAATGGTATTATTATTATTATAAATATAAAAAAATGTATTATGATAAAATATTCCCAATTTTGAGTTGCAAGTTGTTATATATTAGAAATGTAATTAATTTTGCATTAAATATTTATTTTGAAGTAATTATTAAGAATAATATATTAGTGCAATTATTACATTTTATTTATTTTATCAAATTTATTACTTATTATCAAAAATCAAATTATTAAGATATTATATAATTCAGATATATATTAAAAAATATAATAATAACTGTACTTACAATCAAATCGTACCAAATTCTTTGATAAATTTTATTTAAATATGATTTGATTTTAATTCTTATATAACAGTAGACTTTGTTATTCATTATAGTATTGATGTGGAATAATCTTGCACAACACTCAAGAAACTCCGATTACCAAACTGATTCAATAAGTCACATTGGAGGTACCTCACTTCATGAACTGGTTGAACTTATCACTTTCTGCCCATAATTCATCTATGTCCATAACAGTCAATAATGGAAACTAATATTAGCATAAGCAAACTAATAAACAAAACTTTATACCTTCATTTCAAAAGTATCCAGTCTCTTAGTTTTCCTCGTAATACTCACAAAAATATTGAGTATTTACTTTATTCGCAGTAAGTTATTTCACCTAATTTGGTGAACTTCATTAATTTCCCCTAATTTGTGGTAACCTATTGTTTATCACTGACAATTCCTCGTTTAAGCTCTTAAAACTTATTTCTTACAGCGGTTACAGTTACCAATAATATAAATAAAAATTATATAAAATTTTAAAAATATAAATACGATATATTAAAATAATTATTTTATGAAAAAAAAAATTATAAACTTTTAGCATTAAATAGAATATATAAAATAATATCTTATTATAATTAAATGTGAATTTAATTAAAGCTGGATTAAACTATATTATTGAATTGATTTTTATTATTGAAATAAATGGATAATTAGATAATACTATGATATAATTAATTATTTCAATTTAAATTGTTTATCAATATTGGAAATATATTATTGCCATTCTTAAGTCAAAATGTTCCAAAGTTTATTTCTCTACAAGAAAAGATAAACATTTACTTTATTATTATTTGAAATTATAATTTTATAATATAACTTTATATTATCAAAAATTTTTTTCATATATTAAATTATTAAAACTAGAATGAAAAATTTATTTTATCTAAATTTTAATTTTTAAATTTTTTTTTATATTATCCTTATTTATTTTTTGAAATTGGAAATTGGAAAAAAATATACTTATATAATAGATTTAGTTTTAGTTAATAAATTTATTTGAATAATAATTTATCAATAATATATATAATTAAAATATATTATTATTATAATATAATGGAATTTGCTAGTTTAATATATAATAGTTCAAATAGTGAGTTGAGTATTTTATTTTTTTTATTTTAATAAAATATAAAAAGCTATAGAAAAAGTAATTTTATTTTAATAATTAGTATTTATTTTTTTTAATAACATCTCCTTATTAGTGACATTTATTAAATATATTTAAAATTTTTTTATAATTTAACCTTAAAGTTATAGCTTTAGTTTTAAAATACAGATTTAAAATTGATTAAATCTTTTTTTTGAATCCAAATCTTTAATTAATTAAAAAAGGCTAATTATAGTGATTTATATTTAGTAAATAAGATAGATATATTAATAAAGATCATTAATTTTTAACAAAGTTTTAATAATTTCAGTGTCTTATTATTAACAGACTAGTTCTCTAAATTCATATATATATTTCTTTATAATTTGATTGATTATAAGTTATATAACTATTATATACTTTTATATCTTAATTAATTATATAAATAATATTGAATTATTTAATAGATTAGGTTCTTCTTTTCCTTTTTATTTTTATTATTTTTTTATTTTTTATACACTAACCTGTAAAAATAAGTTATAAAATCAAAAATATATATATTTTAATTAATAACTAAAACAATTATATATATTAGATTATTTGAAACTATAATATATAATTAAGGTATATTATTTAATAATAAATAAATATATTTAGATATATTTAGTAAACTATTAGCAAAAATATTAACCCTTAATATTTAACTAAGGTGAGTTATAGATTTGTGGGTTTTTGAGATAAAGGGATATATTTAACAATATATAACCATATCTTTTTTCTCTCTTTATTATTATTTTATATAATATTTTATAGATATACTAAATTTTTTTTATTAGTATTATTATACTTAAATCCCTCTCTAAAAAAATCTATTTGTATATTAATCAACTTTATAAAAAAGGTAAATTAACTTGTAATATTGCTAGAATTACTAGTGTTAACTAGTTTACTATAGTTAAGGTTATTAAGAATAATAATAAAAAAACATTTAAACTTAAACTTAAGTGTGTTAAGATTATAAATAAATATAATAAGTATATTTGTAGGTTAGTTAATATAAGTAAATATAATACTATTATAAAAATACAACAGGAACTATAAAACTATACAAGAATATTAATTAGCACTAATACTATTATATGTATTTTATATTAACATAGATACTATTTACACTTTAAGAAAAAACACCCCCAACTAAAAATATCCCACTATAAAACTAGGCAAGAGTTTAAATGTTACTACTAATATTAAATTAAAACTAATTAGAGTAAGGTTATTTAGTTTAATGAAACAAAATATACCTTAGTAAATTTAATAAAAAAACTAGATACTTTAAAAAAAATATAGAACTATTTTGTAACTATAATGTTAATTTTACCTAAAAGTATAATAGTGGATTTATAAATATATTGGTAGTTAAACTAATATAGTATAGAGGAAAACTTAATATAAAAGTAGTGTGGTGTAGAACATAGTAATATAATGTGGTTATAGTGTGTAAGTATAAACAAAGTTTAATTAAGCTTCAAACTAGGATGAGTCACTAATATATTAAGATTTATATTAGGTAGTGTTAATATCCTACAATATTAATAGAATGTAGTTTTAATTTTAAAAATAGTGTGAAAGTAAAAATAGTAAGAATTGAAAAGAAAAGAAGAACCTAGTTTATTAGATAATTTAATACTATTTATACAATTAATTTAATTATATAAGTATAAATTAATCATATAATTTATAGTTAATTAGATTATATGAAAGTATATATAAGAATTTAAAGAACTAGTCTTTTAACACTCCCCTAGTAGGTTTTTTAAAGGAGACACACTCCCTAATTTTTACAAATAGGTATAATAAGCTAAAGTATTCTTAATATTTTCTAGAGGTTCTTATATAGCTTCTTTAATAGGATAACCCATCCATTTTATATAAAAATAAAGCTTATTCCTAATAGATTTAAACTTAATTATGTAATTAACATAGTATTTTTCTTCTCTATCTTAATTAATAATTGGGTCTAGTTTTAAGGTTTTTAATCAATTAAGAAAAGTGTTAAAATCTTTAAAGTATGGTTTAATTTTGGATATGTGAAAGGTAAAGTTAATCCTCAAAGTTAGAAGTAATTCTAAAGTAATATTTTTAAAATTTAAATCAATAGATTAAATTTTATAGGGACTATAATATAATAATAAATATTTGGGATTTAAGCTAGATTTAAATAAGGTAGGTTTAAAGGTAGATTATTCTAAGTATACAAACATACTGGTTTTATATTTAAGAGGGTTTCTGGATAACTTTGAGTATTGTTGTTCTATAATCCTTTAATTTTCTTCTAAGTTAAATTTAACAAGAAAATTAATATGTTTAATATTAGATTAAAATTCAACAATATCCAAAGATAAGTTGATTTAAAGTTTTAGAGTAATTATTAAGTTAGGATGTTTGTTATAATTGATGAAATAAAAGCTAAAACCTGTTGATTTATTGATAAAGGTGTTGAATGAATATTAGAGTTAGTAGATATAAGTATCCTAATTTAACTAATTAGTGTTAATATAAGCTTTAATCATTTGCTTCAAGGTTTTAATAATTCTTTCAACAAGTTTATTGGTTTAGTGATAATTAGTAGTAAACATAGCTAGGTTAATTTTAAAGGAAAAGGATAATAACTTCTAGAATCAAGAGTTGAATTGTACATCTCTATCAGATATAATAGTTTGTAGAATTTTATAGTGGGTAAAAATATTAGAGAATAACAATTGTGCAATATCTTTAGCTATAGAAGTTTTAAAACAAGGAATAAAATAAATATATTTGGAAAATGAATTAATTACAATTAGTAAGTTATTATAACTATTTGTTGATTTAAGGATTTCTATGAAATCAAGCTAGATTTGTTGTTAAATTTCATTAGGGACTTGTAAAGGAATAAGTTTACCATATTTTAATTGAGTATTATATTTAGTTCTTTAGCATATATTATAGGTATTGGTGTATTTCTAAACTGATTTAACTAGGGAAGGTTAGTAGTACCTTGTTTTAATTCTCTCAGCAGTTTTTAACTAGTTTTGATGTCTTCCAACAAATAAGTTATAGCATTCATTAAATATTGTTTGTTAGATCTTGGGAATATTAGGAATATATAGACAATTATTATAGTATAGTAAGTTATTGATAATTTTAAATCTTTTGACATATTTTAGTTGGTTTTCTAATAGTTTAGAGAGTTCTTCTTTAACTAAAATAAAGAAATTATTATTTAACAGTGTTTCTTAAAGTAATTTAATAAATTTTTTATTTCCTTCATTAATAATCATTGAGTTAATATTTGCTGGATTTTTACAATTAGAATAAAAAGGTAGGTATGTAAGATTTTTTAATAAAGTATCTACAACATAGTTTTATTAACCTAAAAGATATTGAATAAAGAAAAGGTAAGCTTAGATAGTTTTAATCTATTTAACTTGTTTTCTTGATAAATGCTTCTGAGTATTTAAGTAGATAAGTGATTTATAATCTGTAAGTGCTAAAAAAAGGTTGTAGGATAAAAAATGTAAGTGATTTTTAATTATTTCTACTAAAGTAAAGAGTTTTTATTTATAAACTAGGTATTTCAATTCAGCTGGTTTTATTTTTCTTAACCAGAATGTTATTAGTTTTAAGGTAACATTTATAAGGTTAAACTCAACCTATTCTCCTTCATTTATTATTTTATCCTATAGTTGTAGGGTAAAATATAAATTAAATTCAAACTAGGTTAACTATCTACTAATTGTAAAAAAACTAGAGTTAGTAAAAATAATGGTAGGTAGTTTTAGATTAAAGATAGATAAAACAAAAGCATTAGTAATATAGAAAATCAAAACATTTATACAGAAAGTGTATAGTGGGGTTTATTCAAAAAGAGAGTCTTTCTTCAAGAAATTAGTAAGAAAAGCAACAAATTTAATAAAAGAATCAATGAAATCTTTAAAGTAATTTAATAATCTAAGTATAGATATAAGCTAATCTTTGTTTATAAGTATAGTAAAAGCTTTAACACCATTGAGTTTAGTTGGATCAATACTAATTCTTTAAGAGGAAACAATATAACCACAAAAAAAGATAGAAGAGGCACCAAAGATATATTTTGATAGTTTCAAAGGTAATTTATGTTCCTGAATAATTTATAAGACTTGATTAACATGTTAAATATATTCTTCTTTAGTTTTTAAATAGATTAGGATATTATCAAGGTAGGTGATAATAAAGTTATTAAAGATAAAGTTGAAAAGGGAATTAATAAATTAAGTGAAAGTTACAAGAGCATTACACAATCTAAAGTTTATAACAGTAAATTTATAGTAGCTTAAAAAAGTGTTGAAAATAGTTAAAGGGATAGAGTTTTCTTCAACTCTAATGTTGTAATATCTATTCCTAACATCTAGTTTAGTAAATATAGTTGATCTAAGTAGTTTATCCCTAATATCATGTAGGTTTAATAATAGGGTTTTATCCTTGATAGTTTTAGAGTTTAAAACATGGTTATTAATATATAGTTTCTAACCACCATCAGCCTTTTATACAAAGAGGATTAGAAATCCCTATAGTAAAGAAGAAGGTTTAATATATCCATTTTCAAGTAGTTTTTGGATTTTTTTTTTCAAGGTTTAATATTATTTAGGGGATAAATAATAAGTAGGTTTTGAGTATAGTTATATACTAGGGATTAGTTTAATTTTGTGTTTAATATTATATTTAGGTGGTAATTTATTTACAGGTTCAAAAACATTAGCAAATTAACTTATTGTATTGAATAGGAAGTGGTTATTAAATATAACCTCATTAAAATCAACAGATGAAGTGCTAATAGATGAATAATAAATAAATATATATCTTTATAGATTGTTTAAGTTTTTGATTAGCTTTTTACATTGATTTTTACTTATAATGATAAAATTATTTGTTACAATTATAAAGTTAGTGTTAGGTAAAGCATTTAATAGTTTTATAGTAGGGTAATATAGATTTTTTAAGATTAATTCTACTAATTTCTTTTAGAATATAAAAAAAATAGATTTGTAGCTTTCTGGAGTAATATTTATAGATATAAGGTTGTGATATTCAAACTAATTTTGACCTAGTATAAAATTATAACTAATGTTACCAACTAGGAATTTAATATATTAGGAGTAATTAGGGGGTAATGATAGGTATTTAAATATAGTGTTGGATGTTTGTTCTATTAAGTTGTTAGCATATTTAATTATTAAGTTGCTTTTTTAAGTAGGTAAAAATAACTTTACAACAATAAAAGAAGAGATAATATAACTAGAATAACCAGAGTTAATTAAAACACTAACAAGTATATCTATAAAAGAACCAGTTAATACAAACAATAGGGTGATAGTTAAAGGTAAAAAATCACAAGGTAAATTAGTTACTAGAATATTTTTAGTTTCTAGTGGTTTAATCAGTTGGATTTCTCTAGTATATATAATTTAATTTGTAGAATCATTAGCTTATTAGAACTTTTGTGGATTAGATTAGAATCTGCTAACTAATTGTGAAAGGGGTGATTCTAAGGTTATATTAATATTATTCAGGTTTGATTTATGGTTGGTAAGTTAAGATTGTTAAGAATTAAACAGATGTTGCTTCCTTAAAGGGTATTTGTTAGTTTTATAGTTGACTTGAGTTTTTTAGCAATAGTAGCAACCTTTGTTTATTCTCAAGTAGGTTTTAGCTTCTTCACTAAAGGTTTTCTTATAAAGCTTTAAAGCAAAAACATCTATCATTTAAAACTTAAGTAGGTTAAAGTAAAGTTTAAAAGATTAATTTTTAGGGTGGGAAGATTTAATTATAGAGTAAAAGATATTATCAATTATAATTGTTATATCACAAATGTTAGAAAAAAACATATTATCAAAGTGTTCCCTACTAACTAACTAAAGCTTTACTTGAGGGTTAAGGCATTATAATAGTTTGTGGATTTATTCTTCTTCAGTGATATTTAGTATATTTAAGCATATTTCATTAAATTTCTCAATTAATTGTTTTGTAGAAGTTTTTTGTTTGAGTTAGGAAAGCTTTTCTCTTGCTAATCAAACTTAATTTTTTAAGTAATACCTCTCTTTAAGGGCTTTTTCTAATTGTTTAAAAGTTTATATTTTTGTAGTAGGTTATCCTCTTGAAGATTCTTTAGGATTAAGCTTGTAATGAGTTAACTACCAAGTATAAATAGATTTTTCCAAAAAAAAGTGGCTAATTTAAAGATATTCTCTAGATCTTCATTAGGAATCAAATCAAGGTAATTCTTCATGTTTTTAAGGTAGTTTTCAAGCTTGTAAAGGTTTTTAAAGCTATCATAAGTAGTTAGTTTGTTTTTAAAAATACTAAAGAGGTAGTTTAATGTATTAACTATAGTAAAGTAGCTAGTTTGTTAAATTTAAGCTCTTTGAAACATGTTTTTTTCAATCAAAAGTTGTCTAATATAAGCTTTTTAGAAGGTAATAAGCTTTTAAAAACTAAAGTCTTAGATTCACTTAGTAATTAAGCTACCATCATCATTAAAATAATATAAGGGTATCTCCTTTTTTGGTGGTATTATAGTGTATAGTGTTAAATTTAAATGAAATAAATTATAAATAAAATTTAAAATAGTAATAGATAAGTTAGATACAAGTAGTTATTAATTTCTAATAGGTTTTTAACAGTTTTGTTGCTGTTACTATATAAGTGTATTGGTAGTTAAACTAATATAGTGTAGAAGAAGATTTAATATAAAAGTAGTGTGGTGTAGAATATAGTAATATAATGTGGCTATAGTGTGCAAGTGTAAATAAAGTTTAATTAAGCTTTAAATTAGGATGAGTCATTGAAATATTAAGATTTATATTAGGTAGTGTTAATATCCTATAATATTAATAGAATATAGTTTCAATTTTAGAAATAGTGTGAAAGTAAAAATAGTAAGAATTGAGAGGAAAAGAGGAACCTAGTTTATTAGATAATTTAATACTATTTATATAATTAATTTAACTATATAAGTATAAATTAATCATATAATTTATAGTTAATTGGATTATATGAAAGTATATATAAGAATTTAAAGAATTAATCTCTTAACAAGGTTAATTATTGTTTAAGGATATATATTATCTTTAGGTTAAAGTATCTTTATAAAGTTAATAGGGAAATTAATATTAAAATATACTAAAGTATTCTAAACAATAAATTAAAAAAAACCATTAAATAATATAAGTTAAACAAATCTAATGTTATTTTCTAACAAAATAATACCTCTTACTATATTATAACTTTTACTACCAAATAACTTAAAAATAATAAGATAACAGTTATAAAATAGCTTTTTCAATCTTTTAACTTTAATCTAATTAAATAGCTTTAAAATTAGTTAAAAAAAGTTATTAAAGCTTTCCCCCCAATAAAAAATTTAAATCAACTTTAAAAATATGTTTAAGAAGTATAAAATAAAATTAACCCTTTTTAGTGTAAGAAGTTAATTGATTTTATACCCTACAAACTTAAAGAAGTTAAAAAAGCTAAAGGTAGATATATTAAGTTTTAATTTTTTTTATCACCAAAAACTTATAAATTTATAACTCAACTTAGGTAAAATTTAAAGGTTTATATTTTAACCAATTAATAACTAAATATTATCATTTAATTATATATATAATTAATAAATATAATAGATTTTAATTATTTAATTTAGGTTTATTTTATTAAATATTAATCAAGTTATTAGTAAAAATATAGGTGTTTTTGATTTTATAACTTACTTTTACAAGTTAGTGTATTATATTTAAGATTAAGATTATATATTATCAATATTATAATATAATAATATTATTAAATATAAATCTTAATATATTAAAAGGTTTATTTATATTAAAAATATAATTAAATTTTATTTATATTCCAATTTTATATTGTTATATTTTGTGCTATATTAATTTATATTAAGT
>JNEM01012838.1:0-15055 GCA_000697335.1 Conidiobolus incongruus B7586
AAAATTATAATATTTTTTAAATTATCAACCTATTAGAAGTTAATAATAACATAGAAAAAAGTTAAAATATAAAAGTATTAATTTTATAATATGTATTAATTTTTATATATTATATATTAATAATTTAATTTGATTTTAAATTTAAAAATTAAAATAATTTAATTTCTTGATTAATATTTTATCAAAACAAGTTAAATTTTAAATTATTTTAAATTAATTATTTCATATATATTAATTATTGGTTTGTAATTGATTATTAATATAAATCTATATTTAATAATACTCATATTTTTATTCAAAGAGTTTATTATAACTATTATTTTTAAAAAAGCTGATATTATATAGAAAATTATAACTTTAACAATAAAATATCTAGAATAATAATATTAAAAATTTAAAATGAATTATATTAAAATATTGATTACCTTATTCATTAGATCTTATTTATGATAATTATTAGTTATATTAACCCATAATAATATAAAATATATTTTTTATATTATAATAAATAAACATTGTCTTGTATATTAAATTTTTGTTGTTAGATGCTTTTTATTCATTTATTTATTATGATACAGTTTTAAAAATTTATTAACACATATAATAAGTTAAAGCAGAAACAGTTATATATTTATCATGTTATATTATTGAAGTTACCTGAATATTTAAACATATATATTAATTTACTTAATAAGCTTAAACACTATATTCGGCAATAAAAAATCCGATTTTTAATTAATACATCTTTAATAATATTATAAAACTATATTTTTTGATTTGGTATCAAATCAGAATTATGTATATTATTTTAATTTATTAAATAAATATACTCATATTATCAAGAGGTTGGTTATTTAAAATGTCCGGCCTTGGACAGAATTAATTATATTCCTTGTTTTACAATGAGAGCTATTTTCGAATAAAATAACAATAATTAAATAGATTCAATTGATATTAATATTAATAATTCAAGGTTAATAAACTAATTGATATCACTAAGTTGAACGTTAATTATTTCAAAAAATATCTAGAAAAATGACACTATAGAAGTAACAGAATATTTGATTAGACGCAGATAGTCAGGTATTTATGACTATAAATTAATATATTAATGTGTGTGAGAGATATTTATAAATTTTATAATTTGAATAAATTATTCAAAATTAGAAAATAAAAATTTTAAATATATAATAAATTTGAAAAAAATATAAATTCTTTAATTTCATTAAATAATTTATTTCAAAATATAAATAGCCATATTTATTTTATAATCTTTGAAATGTCCTCTATAATTCAAAAGATTAGATTAGAACCAACCCCACCAGCTTTGCTGAGGCCACCAACCCTGTTGACCCCACCAATTTTGTTGAGGTTGTTGTTGCCACCAATTTTGCTGAGGTTGCTGTGGAGGCCATTGAGGTTGTTGAGGTCTTTGAGGTTGCTGAGGTTGCTGTGGCTGTTGAGGTTGATTAGGATTTGATGGTTGACCGGAACCACCTCTGCGATATTGATTAATCCAATTGACATAGGGAGCGACCTTGGTAAAGCCAGTTGCAGGAGTATCGCAGTTTTGTCCAGCATAACTAACAACGCCAACCAAAGTGTTTCCATTAGCAACTAAAGGGCCACCACTATCTCCTGAGCATACTGAATCTCCTTGACGCATAGCAGCACCACAGATGGTTAATTCAGCGTTAAAAAATCCACCAAAAATACCCTGACAAGTAGCAGCACTGGCGACTTTCAGATCAGTTTCCTTCAAAATAGGGGAAGTAGGACCTCCTCCAATAGTTCTGCCCCATCCAATAACTTTGGTAGTAATACCTACTTGAGGTCCTTGGGTGTCAAGTTGGATCATATTATCCATATTTCCTCCAGGAACAGCATTGGGGTTATCATTATCCAAGATCAGCACGGCAATGTCGTTGACCAACCTTTGGCGATTGTATTGAGGATGAGCAACTACTTGTTTAACTCTAAAGGTAACAGCTTGTTCGGAGCTTTCGGGAGTTTGCAGGTTATAGCGATGGGCAACAACGCGATAATCGGAAGGGTTTTGAGATCCAATACAGTGAGCAGCAGTGACAACCAAGTTACGGCCAACAATGGTACCACCACATTGTTGTCTTTGATCAGTAACGAAGACCATGAAGGGGTAAGCGAAGGCTCTAGCTCTTTGACCACCAACAATATAGGGAGCAATGTTGTATTCTCCATCGACGGCGGTTTCATTGAATTTGGGTTGATTGTCAATGACGGCAGCTCCCAGCACAGCTGAGATGACAACGGAGTTAAGTAACCAGTTCAAGGGATTCATCGTTTAATTGATATCAAATCAAGTTAATGTACTGAATTGAAATTTCAATATCACTATTTATATAAAATATTTACAATTCAATTGTAACATTGATGCACACAGATGGGTTATTTTTGAAGGATTGATTCAAGTTGTATATTATCTTAATAGCCAAACCAGTGTTATTAATCAGATTTCGGGTGATCAGTCATTATCTGACATTTGAGAAATACAAAATCTCAGACTGTAATGGAAAATAATTCAAAAATATGATCTCAGTTATAATGTATAAACCTTGGGAAATAAATCAAATTATCAATTATGATACAACAAATATTATTTGCTAATTTTAGTATGTGAATTCTGAATTAAACTAAAATTTATCACAATCCAATTATTAATTGGCGTAAATTAATCAGAAAAATAAGTTTATACCCACTCTAATTACATGTTATCATCACAGATTCCTGTTTAATAAAATTATCTTGTAAATATCCATAGCTTTGTATCCCTGACTATGGAGAGTATAAGCCTCTCAATTTAGTTTCTTTGGTGCATAGTTAATTATCATACTATTATATTAATAACTTATAATCTGGTTATTGTGAACTATTTTTAAATTTATGATAACGAAAACATGATTCCAAAAACATTTGTAAATAATAATATTATATTTTTATATTTATAATAAATAACTTGATCATTAAAAATCAATTTAGAAAAATTGCTTATGAATTAATATTTGAAAGTTATTATTAGCATATCACTAACAAATTACTACGGTCAATAATATTTGAAAATGTTCTATTTAATTTATATTAAAAATTATTAAAGTATATGAAATTTCAAAAATCAATTGAATAATATATTATATAAAAACTAGATAATAAAATTTAAATAGCTTTCATTTAGGATAATAATATATTTTGAATATATAAATTAATGGAATTTTAATTCTTTTAGGCTGATTATTGATTTTTGGAGTTAAAATGACCTTGGATTAAATAATAAAATATTTTATATCATATGCATTGGCAAGTATAATCAAAATATAGCCATTTCTATATTATTTCTGAATTAGATTATTTTACTTTTATTTTTAATAATATGATAGTAATAACTGATTTAACTTTGAATAAATTTCTTTTAGTAATAATTTCAGTTTATAGATATTTTTATTCTCATACTTGTACTACAAAATAGCATTTCAAATATTAAATGGTGTTTACACTAAATATTTGGATATGCCAACAGCAGATATAAAATTCAATTTGAATCAGCTGATTTAAATATTATTTGATTATCATATTAAGTACACCAAATTAATTCATTCTATATTTTATTTGTTTAAATCTTAAGAATTTTATTCAAAATTCTTAAAATATTCATAATTTAAGACTGTATTAAAACATTGTAAATATCATATTTTAAAATAGTAAATTTAAGGACAGAGAGTGTTATTTCCTTGTAAAATATTTTGAAATCTTCAAAATGGTTCCTGGTATGGAATGTAGAGATTATCAAAGTACCCTTCTTGATAAAGACCTAGAACATATCGAGTACCTGACCAGTTACCAAATCCAGAATTGTAATTGGATTTGGGAGTGTCAAAAGAAGGTGATTCTATTTATGTAATTCCTGCATATACAGCATCTAGTCTCCCGAGAGGACCCCTGAACAATGGGGAACTAGAGATGAAAGCTATTAAAATTGAAGGAAATACAATAAATTTTATCATTTTAACCGAGATATATTGATTAATAATAATTTTAGTATTTTATACTCTTTTGAATATATATATATTATAGTTAAATAAGATATTAACAAGTTTATGCTAATAATTAATTTAATGTTCAACTTTACAGCTGGATTACCAATTTTTAAATTATTTTGGTTCCGACTATCTAGCATCAAATTATTTAATAAATTCAAGCATTAATAACTTAATTCATATATCAAGTGTAGTTGCATTTGAAGAGTATATAATAAATTCGATGAGATATAATTTTTAACTTTCAAAATAGGTTAGAAAATTTCATTGTGTTAATTTTTTATTAACTCAAAATTATATTACAAATAAATAGTAATTGGCTATTAAAGAATCGCAATTGAAAATATTAATATTTAATTCAATGGTCGATTTGATAGGTGAGAAGATTATAAAATCAATTATTAAGGTATAAAATTAACATTGAATTGATTATGCTAACAACCATCAAAATTATAATTAAATTATTATTTCATTACCCAGAAATAAAATGTTAGGTATATTTCTAAAGAGGTTATTTATTATTAAACTATTATATTATGAAATAGTGAATAATTCCGAATTATTGGAATAAATATATGGCACTTAGATTTAAATACTGGTTTCGAACCTATAATTAAATCCAGCCCCAGAATCCTTGCTGAGGCCACCAACCCTGTCCAGGCCATTGAGGTTGCTGAGGCTGCTGTTGTTGCCACCAATTTTGTTGAGGAGGCCATTGAGGCTGCTGAGGTTGCTGTGGAGGCCATTGAGGCCTTTGAGGTTGTTGAGGTTGTTGAGGTTGCTGAGGTTGCTGAGGTTGCTGAGGTTGCTGAGGTTGTTGAGGTTGTTGAGGTTGTTGAGGTTGCTGTGGTTGTTGAGGTTGATTAGGGTTTGATGGTTGCTCGGAACCACCTCTGCGATATTGATTGATCCATTGGACATAGTTGGCAACATTGGTATAAACTGATGCTTCAAAATCACAACGTTCTGTGCCATGGCTAACAACACCAATCAAAGTATTTCCAGAAACTAAAGGACCTCCGCTATCGCCTCTGCAAGCACTATCACCTCGACGTTGTGGAGCAACACAAATCATATTAGAAGGATTGTAGGTTCTCCACTTATCAGAACAAATCTTGCTATTAGCAACTCTCAAGTCGGCTTCCTTCAAAACTGGAGAAGTTGGTCCATTTCCTTGAGTAAATCCCCATCCAATAACTTTGGTGTTAGTGCCTTCTCTTGGATTTTGAGTATTAAGTTGGATCATTTCATCCATATTGGCTCCAGGAATGGCATTTGGATTGTCATTATTGAGAACCAATAGAGCAATGTCATTTTCAAGAGTTTGACGGCTGTAACTAGGATGAACAACGACTTGCCTAACTTGGAATCTTACAGCTTGTTCTGAACTTTCGGAAGATTGTAGATTGTGACGATGTCCAACTACAAGGTATTGTGATGGATCTTGGGCTCCAATACAATGGGCAGCAGTAACAACCAAGTTACGGCCAACGATGGTACCACCACATTGCTGCTGTCTATCAGTAACAAACACCATGAAAGGATACTGGAAAGGTCTAGCTTGCTGACCACCAACAATATAAGGAGCAATAGCGGATTGCTCACCAACTTCAGAGCTATTCTCGCCAAATGAAATATCGTCAAAAGAATCACCGAGCACAGCTCCAATGATAATAGATTTAAGCAACCAGTTTAAGGGATTCATTGTTTAATAGCTATCTAATAATTTATAATTAATATCTTCTGATCTAAAACAGTGAACTATATATAGTGTGTTTAAGGTTTTTCAGTTTTTTGAATGATTGTGTAAACCAATTTGTTTATCAAAATTTGATTGAAATTGGCGTAATAATACTAGTCAGTGAAATTTCTTTTAATAAACCCCGGACCCTGCTTTAAATTTATTAATTATAAAATATTAGTGCTTTAGAACCAATTCTCACTTAAATACCAAAATCAATTAAAATTTAATATTTTTTGAAAACTTAAATAATAAAACGTTTGGATATATGAATATTTTATAGAGTATAAAGTTAATTTAAATAAGAATATATTATATTGTTTTGATAACAATTGATTTCTTAATCTTATAAACTGCACGTTGATATATGTGTAATTCAAATTTATCTAATCTTTAATTTGGCAATAAATTAAATGCCAAAATTAAAATAATATCTCAAAATTAATCATGGTGATAAATTATTAAATTTGTTTAACCAGTAACTATGGTTTCAACCGATAAATATCCAATTATCATTTTAGATACTAACTTGAATAAACTGGATTTAATGTTCCAAAATGGAATAATTTAAATTTTTAATTTTCATTATAATTAAAGTAATAATATTTGGAACGAATTTTAATTTTGAACTTGAGCATTAGAACATTAGTAAAAATAATTAAATGAAATTTATAGTTGTATATAAACCGTTTTTCACATTAAATAATAATGACATTTTAATATTAATATTGATAATGTTTATACAGATAAAAATGGTAGGTTCAAAAGTTTACCAATCCCAATTTAATTATTAAATTTGTCATATAAATTAATCCAATTATTTATATATTAAACTTGATTTTATTGATCATATGAGTTTGAAATTAAATCATGCGGTCAATTAAAATATTCATATTTCACAAAAACGCCTCTGATCCAATAAAATGTGGAGCTTAATTTGAATTGGAATAATTTAATTATTTTGAAATTCTATAATTTCAAAAAAAAATATATTAATATTAAAAATATACAGAGATATTATTATTCATTTTATTTGTTAATCCTGTAATACTTATTTAAATTGAATTAAATTATAAGAAAAATATTGAATTTAATATATAATAAATGACAATCAAGAGTATCATCCAATAAATAAATATTAGTGTTTTAATATGACTGTATCGTTAATTTATGAATGTTTAATATTAAAAAAATTGAATGAAACGCTATTATAATATATAAACAATACTGTATATATTATTTTGTAAATTTATATATATCTTCTTATTAATCAATTATTATCTTGATGTCTTTTATAATTAATTTTGAATCAATAGAACAATAAATATTAATTACTAGTTTTTTCAAGTTGAGTTTATTTTATAATATGAGTAATGAATTTTTACCTTAATATGAAATTTAATTCTTTGCTTCAGTAATATAATCACTAAAATGATGATATAAATATATATTGAAAATATATATTAGTACCTTAATGAAATGTGTTAACTAATATAAAATATATCTGAACTATTCTATAAAAAGTGACAGTATTTAAGGACAATAAAATTGCTATATTTAATAATTTAATTGTATTTTGAATATACACATATTATAATATTGTGACATAATTATAATGCTATTAAATAACATTGATATAGTTAATGATATATTTATTTAATTTTATTTTTAATATATAATTTATTTTAATAACTAATATATATTTGAAAGATTGATATTTGATTGAATAATCTTTTTGTTTGTAATTAAATATTGATCAATTCAAAAATATTACTTTGTAATTTAAATAATGGGAATTTTTTGCAATTGAAAAAAAATAAACATTTTAATATATAAAAAGTAAAAATAAATATATAATATAAAATCATTAATTTCTTTTATTTCTAATAACTTTTTGCTATACTTTTAGCAAAGATCTAACACCTAAAAAATAGTTCTTTTTATTAAAGACTAAAATTTAATGTTTCACAAACTAATTAAATTTTTCTGTAGAAATTTTCTTTCTTGTAAGCTGGTTTTTTAATTGCTTAAAATAATTATAATTACATAAGTTATAATCTAAAGAATATATTAGATGTTGTAGTTTTTTCCAGTTATTTTTAATTAAAAAGTTTTTTACAATTTTAGATTTATATATTTTACAATTATCATGTAAAATAATAAATTTTCTTAAATTATATTAAAAATACCAATTAAAAATAGTTTTATTTAAAAAAACATATAAAGTTTATTATTAATTAATTTTCTTTTAAAAACTAAATAAGAATAGTATATATTATTATAATTTATTACAACAATTAACATTCACTTATTAATAAAGTGTTTATTTAAAGGAATTTGTAGAAGAGGTTGATTTAACTTAATTTAACACTTTGATTTATGTTTTAATAGAAGATTATACAAAAGAATTTAAGATTCATCAATTATAATAATTTATTGTAAAAACTTTAGTTTCTAGTTAAACTTTAGTAAATTTTATTTAACAATAGCTACTCTAGTTTTTTTTAAGTTTTAGTTAAATTATAAGGTATTTATTTTATATTTTTATTAATTAATTTTAATTTAAACTTTAATATATATAAAATACTTGTGTAACTAATATTAAATTATTTTGATAATTCTTTAACTAAAATAAAAAGGTACTTTTCAATATATTTTTTTATTTTAGTAACAATTAAAAAAATAATGGTTGAAATTAATCTTTTAAATTTTAATAAATTTTAGGTAGTTTTTTTTAACCTTAAAGTAATTTACCTAGTGATAAATTGTTAATTTAGATAATACTTCATTATTAAAAGCTGTTTGTAAATTTTAAATGATTTTAAAGGGTTTATGGTTAAGTTTTACTAATACTAAAATAAAAAACTTTTGATGATTACTATTTGGTTTAAGCATGATTAAATTAAATAACTAATTTTAAAAAATTATTTTTTTAATCAAAAAAGTTATTATATATATATATATATAATTTAAAACTATTTATTTTCCTATTTGTTTTGTATATATTTTTTTATTTGAAATTAATAATATGTTTGAAAAATCAGAAATTAAAAAATTTCCCATTTTTTTAATTCTATGGTAATATTTATTTGTATTTAATTTACATACTGAACTAATATTTTGATGTTAAATAATTCTGTATCAATTTCAAAATTAAATAAACCATATTACTTTGAAATATATTTATAAGTAATTTACTCTTAAACAATAATTGTTATCACTCTTTACCACTAATTATAAAACTATTTTAAATATATTCATAATTGGATTAGTAAATATAGCATATTATAATTAACATTTCTCTCTGTAAACTTATATAAATACATAATCCAAAGGTTTCTAAAGATATATTAATGCTATGTATATAATGATATAAATATAATTAACTCATATAATTGTTGGAATATTCATTTTCAAGATTTTTTTATTAAAATCAAATATTTTCACATTATCTTGTTTCAATGATCTCTCATTATAATTAAATGAATGATTATATGCAACTTGTTTATTTTTAATATCTAACTATCTGAGTTCCTAGGAAATGTTACAAAGTAATAATTTAATATTATCAAAGAAATCTAATATTTTTTTTATTTGGTATAATGAATTTAATGCAAATTTAGAAAATACTATTAAATTCGATATATTGAAAATTATTTAAAACCAACCCCACCAGATTTGCTGCGGCCACCAACCTTGTTGTCCCCACCAGTTTTGCTGAGGCTGCTGTTGTTGCCACCAATTCTGCTGAGGAGGCCATTGAGGCTGTTGAGGTCGTTGAGGTTGTTGAGGTCGTTGAGGTTGCTGAGGTTGCTGAGGTTGCTGAGGTTGCTGAGGTTGCTGAGGTTGCTGAGGTTGATTAGGATTGGATGGTTGATCGGAACCACCTCTGCGATATTGATTGATCCATTGAACATAGTTGGCAACATTGGTATAAACTGAAACTGGCCCATTACACCATTGAGCACCATGACTAACGACACCAATCAAAGTGTTCCCATTGGCTACTAAAGGACCGCCGCTATCTCCTTGACAAGCACTGTCGCCTTGACGAAGTGGACCAACACAAACTTTGGTTGATGGATTAAATGGGCCGAAATATCGAGAACAGCTATTACCGTTCACGATTCTCAAATCTGTTTCCTTCAAAACTGGCGAAGCTTGGCCACCACCCACAGTTCTGCCCCATCCAATAAGCTTAGTGGTAGTACCTTCCATAGGAGCTTGAGTATTAAGTTGGATCATATTATCCATATTGGCTCCAGGAATGGCATTTGGATTGTCATTATTAAGAACCAATAGAGCGATATCGTTGTCAAAATTCTGGCGGTTGTAATTAGGATGAACAACGACTTGCCTAACTTGGAATCTTACAGCTTGCTCTGAACTTTCGGAAGATTGTAGATTGTGACGATGTCCAACTACAAGGTATTGTGATGGATCTTGGGCTCCAATACAATGGGCAGCAGTGACAACCAAGTTACGACCAACGATAGTACCACCACACTGCTGTCTTCTATCGGTAACAAAGACCATGTAAGGGTATTGGAAGGGTCTAGCTTGCTGACCACCAACAATATAAGGAGCAATAGCGGAATGTCCTTCAACCTCAGTACTATTCATGCCAGATGAGTAGTCGAGGGATTCACCAAGCACAGCTGAGATGGCAATAGAGTGAAGCAACCAATTCAAAGGATTCATCATTAAACTGATATCAAATCAAGTTATAGCCTTGAAAATTAGGCTTGATCATATTATTTATATAATTCAAGAATCAACTTTGTATACACCAATTGATATTTTGGCAAAGATAAGAAATTTTAAATGTTACCATTTGAACCAGCGAACTTTATCAAATTAATTAAAGATTGGATATAACAGGCAACCCAGTGCCAATTACTTGTTTCAAAAGATTATACCAATTCTTTTCGAGTAGTGCATACAGTTCCTTCCTATCGGAGTTATCATTAGAATCGGATTTAATAAATATATTGATAGAATTTAATTTAAAAAATCATTTTCAATAGTTAAATTTGTAACATCTGGATTAGAATGTCATTCATCAGATCCAATAATGAATTGGCGTTTATTAAGTGAAAAAAGCTCAATATCAAATATTAAAATAGATTATCTAATGCAAAACCAGATCAATATATCTAACTTGAAAATATCCATAAATATGTAACATATGTTCACTAAATTTTAATATTACTGTAATTATTACTTTAAAAAAATATTTAAACAGAGTATTAACATCTTCAGATTTTTTATTTAAAATTATTTTGATTATGATTATTACTGATTGGAATAAAGGAAAATTCTTAAATATTATATTTTCAAGATAATATTGATTTTATTTTATCATTACAATATGTTATTTACTTCAAATATATAATTGGATTCAAAAATCATTAAACCTTTATTGAATCCTTTTCAAAATTTTCCTAATAGAAAGTATGAGTAATTATATGAAAAATCATATCCTATAATAATGTATATTGGAATTCCATTCAAAAAAATAAATGAAATTTTATTATTGATATATCAGTTGTAATTTTAAGAATTTTAAATAGTTAATATTATGACAAAATTTTTCTAATGATACATATTAATAACTATTAGTATTATAGTATGGCCAAATAAATATCCAATATCTGTAAAAAACTCGAACTGGCAATTTTATATCTCAATCTCATCCAGTTCGAAAAATTGCAATACTCTGAAGAATCTATCATATATTAATAAGTATCATATATTTTTAATTATTTATATACTTTTCAGTTTTTTCATATCTCAATGATTAATTTAAGGTATATTATTATTTTATTATTCATTGTATATAACATTATCAATAATCCAAAAAATAAACATCAAAACTCGTTTTAATATTTCTAAGAACACATTCTCAAATATATTATTCATAAACAATTCACTTAAATTTTAGTAAATATTGGTTCACAAATAAATTTAATATTTTTCAATATATGATACTATAATAATGGGAATTAGAGTTAACATTAGTATTAATTATTGATTATGGAAATGATCATTTAAGAAAATTTTTTCATAAAATCGTGTTTAATAATAGAATCAATTTAACGACAATTATACATCATTCAAATGTAATTAATACAAACAAACGTTGATATATGTATTCAAATATATAATAGTGTATTTTAATTAATCTTTAACAATGTTGTCTATTTAATCAAGATTCTATTAATTGTAGAATACAGTAATTGAGGTATTAATTAGTTTTTTATAGTGAGTTTTTTCTATACAAATTCAGTTAAAAAATTTTTTATTTCTTTTCAGCGCTAAGTGTCCAAATTTTTCTTAATTACATACGTATTATAAAAAATAATATTAACACAATATTCATAAGGCAAAAATTTGATCTATAGTGCTGGTTGTTAAAATATAAATAAATATTTTCATATTTAATATTAGATAAATTGATAAAACATATCCATTATTTCATCTAAAAAATAGATGCAATATTTTATTATATTATTGGAAAAATATTTCCAAAAATTGGTTAAAAAATATATATTAAATATAATGTCATTAAAATCAAAGTTAATAAAAAATAATCTTATTCAAATCATATTTAAATTACATATAATAAATATTTATAACATAATATATAGAATTTTTATATTACTAATTTTATTTAAAATTTTGTTAATAATCAAGGTTACTTGAAATAAATAATGAATATTAATTAAAGATAGAGTATGAAAAATTGTTTTAATGTTTCTCCAAAATCTAACCTTATTTATTATAATAATATAATATTTTTAATGGATCTAGTTAGATAAGTATAGTGACAGTTGGTAATGTTTATCCTTATATTGAAAGCACTATTCAAGTTCAATTTAAATTCATCTAAAATCAAAGTACTGAAAAAATTACCAAATATAAATGACAATATACATTTTTATCAATTTTTCTATTATAAGACAATAAATGGAAGACTAAAATTTAAGAATAATAATACATTATATATATATTAAAAAAGAACTGATGATAATTATAAACTGAAATAAGATTCAAATATTAGTGATATTTAAATTATTATATCAAGCTAAACTATAAGGAATCAATTTGATCATTAGAGTTAGGAATTAACACAATCAAATTATTAATTTCCAAATTAAATTTAATTACAGTTTAACTTTAGTTTTACAATGCCTTATATTTGTAATACATTAGAATTATATATATACGATATATTACACTGAATAGAGAGAGTCAAATATGAAATCAAAGAATAAACCAAGTTACTTGTCTTTGAAGTTACCTATCCTTGAAATTACTTGTTTACACAGAGCATTCCATGAAATACGCTGCATAAACAGAAAAAATGGTTATTAAATTCAGATGATAAGTTTATAGTCTTTGTCAATATATAGCAAAATCAATAATGCTTTCTATCCATGAAATATTTTAATATTCATTATATAAAATGATGTATAATAAATATTTCTCGTATCAATACACTAAAATTAATTATGATTTTTTGCCATAATTTGCTATAAATTCGAAATAAAAAAATTTGATATATTGACTCCATTTTGTCAAAGTGTGGATTTGCTTCTATTGGAGTTGTTGGTTAAATAATAGATTAATTAGAAAAGAATATACTATAAATTTGGCTTGGTTTATTTTGTCGATTACTTACTTCAAGTGCGTGTATATTCAAGTAGCAAAGTAATATTCTTATTTAGAAGTACGAGATGGAACGATTGCGTTAGGAATTAAAGAGATTGAGTAAACTCATAAAAATCAGTATAAGAAGAGGTTTAATCCAATAAAGACATGTGAATGTTACTATTAACCAATTGAATGAGTGAAGCAAAATGATAGTAATGTCACATTCGCCTTGAAGTATTTTGATAATTCATTATTTACAATAAAAGGCTTGAAAATATCACAATGATTATTATTTTATGAGTAAAATGCAAGCAAATATCGTTTATTAATTTTGATTTATTGTAACATATCACTTACCTGTTTAACATTGAATTAAGAAATCGTAGCGACAATTTTAATTACCTTTTTTATTGATTTGTTGGAGATTAAATCTCGGATTTTTATTTTAATAAAATTCTTAATCTGAATTAATGACAGTAATTCTGATTACCAAAATATATATTGTCAGAGTTGATATGATTCAGATAGAAATTCAAGTCAATAAATGATATATATTATATCAGGACTCTAACTTAAACAATAATGAAATAGTTTATATATTTAATATTAATAGTATTATATATATTTTTATTAATTAATTATTATATTTATATGAATTAAAATTTTTTGATATTATTAATATAAATAATAAAAATTATATTAAAACAAATGTAAGATATCACCATAATATTAAACAATGGGAATTTTTTTTAATTTTTGATATTTTAAATAAATGATTAGTTTCAAAATATATATATATATATATTATTTTTAAAAATCTATTACTTAATTTAATAATACTTAAATTAAATAATAATCATTAAAAGTTTTTTATTTTAATACCAGTAAATTTGAAATATAGGTTATTTAAAATTATTTAAAATTTACTAACAGATTTTAAAAATAATGATTATTTATATTAATTATTAATTACTTGGTAAAATGCTTTAAAGTTAAGAAAATAATTTAAAACTTATTTAAATTTAAAAAAAAACTAATTTCAACTGTTATGTTTTAATAAAAAATAGAATATAAAATATAGACCTTTTAATTATATTTAAAAAGATATCAAATTATTTTAACTATAATTATATCAGCATACTATATATTAATATATAAACTTAAATTAATTAATCAATAAATAAAATAAATTTAATTTAATTAGAACTTAAAAAAGATAGGATAGTTATAATTAATTATTACTTTGTAATTTAAATAATAGGAATTTTTTGTGATTAAAAAAAAGTAAATATTTTAATATATAAAAAGTAAAAATAAATATATAATATAAAATTAATAATTTCTTTTATTTCTAATAACTTTTTGCTATACTTTTAACAAAGATCTAACTCTTAAAAAATAGTTCTTTTTATTAAAGATTGAAATTTGATATTTTACAAACCAATTAAATTTTCTTAGAGAAATTTTCTTTCCTATAAGCTAGTTTTTTAATTGCCTAAAACAATTATAATTATATAGGTTATAATCTAAAGAATATACTAGATATAGTAGTTTTTTCCAGTTATTTTTAATTAAAAAGTTTTTTATAACT
>JNEM01012839.1:0-14572 GCA_000697335.1 Conidiobolus incongruus B7586
CAAAAGATATTTACAAATTTTTAATAATTTTAGGTAATTTATAATTAAGTTTTAATAATATAAAAATAAAAAACTTTTAATAATTATTATTTAATTTAAATATAATTAAATTCAATAACAAATTTTAAAAAATAAATTTTCAATTCAAAAAGTTATTATATATATATAGTTTAAAACTATATAATTATTTAAAATTAATAATATATTTGAAAAATCTAAAATTAAAAAATTTCCTATTTTTTTAAATTTAAAATAGGAAAATTTAATGAAATATAACTAAAGGTTAAAGCTTTTATAATAAAATTATATATTTTTTATATAATTTTCGATTAAATTATTAAGTGAAAAAAAATTTCCTTATAAATTTAAATAAATTGATATTTTATTTATAAGCAAATACTAATTTATATGATAAAATATAAGAATATATATTTTATTTATAAAATTTTTAAAAATTAATTATTAGTAAATTTTATATTTTTATTTATATAAAATAATTCCTAATTGGTATTTTTATTATAAATTAAATATACCTATTAATCTTTATAATAATTATATATTAAATAACACTAAATTTATAAAGAATTTTTTAATTAAAAATAACTAAAAAAATTATAGCATATATAACTATAATTCCTTTAAAAAACCCCAAAATCAGCTTATAAAAAAATTTCCAAAAAAATTTTAATTAGTTTAAAAAATATAAAATTTAAATCTTTAATAAAAAGAACTATTATTTAGATATCAAAAACTTACCAAAAAAACAAAGAGTTATTTAATAATAAAAGGGAGTATTGATTTTATATTATATATCTATTTTTATTACTTATATATTAATATCTTTATATATTTTCAATGCCCTAAAATTCTTATTATTCAAAATTTAAAGTAATATCAAATAGTAAAATATATATGAAATTATAACCAGTCAATGATTTAATATATTATTAATTTTAATTATTGATCAGTCTTTAATATATCAACAATATAAGTGTAACATTAATTATTTTCAATAGTTAGCAATTAATTATATTCCAAAAAGCTTATTGAGTTAGATATTAAATATTGATTATATATAAAAAAGAATATCAAGTAATACATCTCTTAAGAAAATTTAATAATCAGGAGAATTATATAATATTTATAGATTTAAATATCAATTTCTAACTTTTAATTAAATCCAAGCCCAGAAGTTTTCCTGAGGCCACCAACCCTGTTGTGGAGATTGAGGGAATTGAGGTTGTTGGGGTTGCTGTGGAGGCCATTGAGGTCTTTGAGGTCTTTGAGGTCGTTGGGGTTGTTGAGGTTGCTGAGGCAGTTGAGGTTGCTGAGGTTGCTGAGGTTGCTGAGGTTGCTGAGGCAGTTGAGGTTGCTGAGGTTGCTGAGGTCTTTGAGGTCGTTGGGGTTGTTGAGGTTGCTGAGGTTGCTGAGGTTGCTGAGGTTGCTGAGGTTGCTGAGGTTGCTGAGGTTGCTGAGGTCGTTGAGGCTGTTGAGGTTGATTAGGATTGGATGGTTGACCGGAACCACCTTTGCGATATTGATTGATCCATTGAACATAATTGGCAACTCTGGTGTAAACTGAAGCTGGAGCATTACACAATTGAGCACCATGGCTTACAACACCTACTAAAGTATTTCCAGATACTAAAGGACCTCCACTATCTCCTTGACAGGCAGATTCACCTTCACGAGCAGCTGCAACACAGATTTTAGTAGATGGATTGAATGGACCAAACATTTGACCACAAGTATCACCACCTATAACTCTCAAGTTGGTTTCCTTCAAAACATCTGAAGGTTGACCTCCACCTCGTGTTAAACCCCATCCAATCACTTTAGTGGTAGCACCTTCTCTTGGTCCCTGAGTATCAAGTTGAATCATATTATCCATATTGGCACCAGGAATTGCATTAGGATTATCATTGTTAAGGACTAAAAGAGCAATATCATTATCAAAGGATTGAGAATTGTAACTAGGGTGAACAATGACTTGACTAACTTGGAACTTTACAGCTTGTTCTGAACTTTCAGCTGCTCGAATGTTGTGTCGATGACCAACAACCATATAATCTGAAGCACTTCGAGAAGTAATGCAATGAGCAGCAGTCACTACCAAATTACGACCAACAATAGTACCACCACATTGCTGCCTTCTGTCAGTAACAAACACCATGAAAGGATATTGGAAAGGTTTAGTCTGCTGACCACCAACAATATAGGGAGCCCTAGTAAACTCACCTTCACCCTCAGTATTATTCATACCAGACGAAATATCATCAAAGGAATCACCGAGCACAGCTGCGATGATAATGGAGTTAAGTAACCAGTTTAAAGGATTCATTTTTTAATTATTGGTGAGTCAATTATAATGTGTGTTTAATTATCAAAAGTTGGACTATATATACTAACTGCAATTTTATAATACATATTAGTAACTGAAACATATCATATCTCTTTTAACAATTTTATAAACTTAGGCGTTAATGATACCAGTCAATGTACATGGCCATATCAAAAAATCGGACCCCATAATAGTTTAATAACGAATTTAATTAACCAAATGATGTTTTTATAATATTATTGTATTTTTTATTTGATATTAATAATAAAGAATCATTTTAAAATATATTTGAAAATAATACAATTTCATTACTATTCAATATATCATATAAAATCCATTGAAATAACATATATTTTGGAATTTTCAAATAAATTCTAAGATGATTAGTGGAACCATAAAAAATTGATTATATTTATCGAATGTGGCGTTAGCTAAACTGTTACAGTGGTTATAACAAATGGGAATTTGTGACAAGTTTTTATAATTCTTGCGATACTTTATCCAAGTATCATTAAATACAAATTGAACCGAATGTGATTTTAAAAAATATCAGGTATATGTCAATGTAATGCAATTGAAATTGTGGATCATAATCAAGTCAATTAAACTATTTCTGAATATTAACCAATTATGCTATTAATACATCTATTGTATTACACCAAATCAATCATTTATTTCAAATTTATCAATTGATTAATTCATGCTATATTATTACAAAATTTCTAAATTTTAGAATAATTTATTATATATTAATAAAATATCAACAAAATATTTCAATCTTAAAAAGTCATAAGCTATATCAAATTGCCTTGGTATATTATATTACCATCATCATAAGTATTAATGAAAGATCTTTTCAAGATAAAGTGTAAATTATATTATATTTAATATTTAATAAAAAATAAATAATAATAATAATAATATGAAAAATCTAAACTTAATCTTTATATAATAATCAGCCTTGAATATGAACTTTAATAATATATATTATAAAATTATAAAGAGACTGAAGATTTTTTATCCAAATAATTTTGAATTATATATCTTTCATAATACATACATTGATATTAATATAACAATATAGAATAAAAATGATCAATTTCATTTAATTGTCATTTTGGTTTATTGACTTTTAAAATATAATTCAATATTGATAGTTTATCAAACAAATAGCAAAGTATATATATCTTAAACAATTAGATAAATGATAAGGTAATTTTTTTCTTTTTATCTATAATAATGAGATTCTGAACTTGTTTGATTTAAAAAATTCTCAATTTTTATAATTTGGCAAAAATAATATAATATTGTATTGTTGAAAAGTATTAGATATTTCAATAATATATTACATTCATTATTGAACAATTGCATAGACTCAGTATCAGATTGTTAGAATTATGAAGCTCTTATACTTTACCCTATAATATATATGATCATTAATTGAATATTGGTTGTGATAAATATTTTCAATGTTCAAAATGGATTCATATATGAAGCGATATTAAATTTATAAGTAAGCAATGAACAGTGATTGTTGTAATGAAATATCATATCAACCTCACGATGAAATAATTTTCATAAGGATATATCATTTATACAGGCACAGTGATAATTAATCAGCTAATCTCATTATTTGAATATCTCACCTTTACTCAAGTATTCAAGTATTTATTTAGAAATGAGAAAAACTTTAAAAATCATAATAAGTATTTTTTATCAGATAATGGAAAAATTGGCATTTCAAACTTAAAATAAGTATGACTGAATATGCAGTTGTTCGATTCAAATGATCATAACTTATTCAGCACCATAATTTGTTAATTGAAATTATCAAACTGTAATTTGAAAACTTTCATTTTGTATTATAATTATAATCATTGATAGAGGAATATCAAAACATTATTAAATCGTATTGCTTATTAATCCCAGCTAATATATCGGAAAATTCGCTTATTCAAAGTGTAAAGTTGGAAATATATTCCCCAAGGCATAATATTTTTCGGAATTTGTAATGGATATTAATATCAATCACATAGTTTATATATTAATTGATCTTTCATGGAAATATTCAATGATATACAATTGATATTATACTAATATACTTGCAGAAATTTGTGAAATTTATACATCTATTATAACTAAAATATTATCAATTATCAAAATATAATAACTTTACAATTTTATAAATCATAAAAATTTCACTTAATTAAGAACTTGTTTATATACTATATATTTTTTGGATTACCTTATATAATAGCAAATTTATATTTTAATAATAAAATATGTCGGTATCATAAAGTACAAAACCAATGTTTTATAGTATGATAAAATGAATCAATGTGATAACTTACTTTACTAAATTATTCTAAAATTCATCCGTTTTTTGTAACAATTTCAAGTGAAAGATTTTTAAAGTTAATAGAATTTAATATTGTATTTGGAAATTCAATAATAGTAATGTTATTTTGATTGAATATTTCCTTATTAAATATTACGCCTCATGTGTAATATACTCTAGAATGTTTTAAATCTACTGTAACATTGAAAATTCTCAATTATATTTAGGAATTTAAAAGAAATCATATGAAATTTCCATTTTTAATAGGAATATATTATTTCAATATAAAATACCTAAAAATAGTTGAATATATTGATGTTTGTTATTTGATATTTAGTTCTTATTTAAAATATGAACTATAAAAGATATATTATTGTTATTATCAATTGTGAATTTATAGCAATTTGATATTACTAGATCTGGCCAAAAAGTATTTAAATATCAAAAATTATTCATATCTAATGAAAAGTTAGATATTTTAACCTTATATAATAATCTATACTTACAAAGATTAGAAAACATACTTGGATTTAAATAATTTAGTAACGTAAATCATATTTCAAAATTGATTTAATGAATTATATTTTTAAAATATATGTAATTTGTAGAATATTTTTGACGAAATTTTAATTAAATGGTTATTATTATTATTATTCTAATATAACGTTGTTTTTTTTGATATATTATATCTAATTGCTTTATTCTAAATAAACAATGAAATTAAGTTAAATTTTTTGCAATGTATAAGCTTTAAAACCATCCCCACCATCCTTGCTGAGGCCACCATCCTTGTTGTTGCCACCAGTTTTGTTGAGGTTGTTGTTCCCACCAGTTCTGCTGAGGTTGTTGAGGCCGCTGAGGTTGCTGAGGTTGCTGAGGTTGTTGAGGTTGGGAGATTTGACCTTTATATTGGTTGATCCAATCAATAAAACCAGCAATGCGGGTATCCACTGAAACTTGACTATCGCAATTTTCAGCACCGTGGCTAACGAGTCCAATAAGGGTATTTCCAGAAACAAGAGGACCTCCACTATCACCATTGCATGAGCTCTCGCCTTGGCGAATCCAACCAGTGCATACTTGAGAGCGAGAGTCAAACCTTCCGTAGAAATTCTGACAATCTCTGCCGTTATATAATTGCAAATTAACTTCTTTCAAGACATCGGATACACGACCACCACCAGCGGTCAAACCCCATCCAATAATCTTCAATTGAGTCCCAGCACCAGCACCTTGAGTATCCAATTGCAACATATTGTCCATGTTTGCACCAGGAATCAAGTTAGGGTTGTTATTATTGAGAATAAGCAAAGCAATATCATTATTGTGAATATGTGGATTATAACTAGGATGGCGAATCACTCTAGAAACGGGTAATCTGACAGCTCTTTCGGAAGCTTCTGAGGCGCGAAGATTGTGACGATGAGCAATGACAGTAAAATCTGAGGGATTGTTGGAATAAATACAATGGGCAGCTGTAACGACCAAGTTTCTTGCAATGATAGAGCCACCACACTGGTAACCATTGACATAGATATATACCATAAATGGATATTTGAAAGGTGTAGTTTCATACCCACCGACAATATATGGAGATACTTCGAAAGTAGAGTTTGTTTGAGGTGAGCCAAGCTCAATGGCAGTAGAATTAAAGGTAATATCCGTGGTCAATCCGAGCGCAGCTTGAATGGCGAATACCTTGAAGAAATTCATTTTAAAAGATATCAAATCTTTGAATTTTGATAATTAGACGAGAACATCATCTTGATTTTATAATAATTTGAAAATTCATATTATTTAATTATATGGCGAAATCTCATACTAGAAAATTTTAATGGTTTCTCGGATGACTAACTGATCCAGTTGGCGTAGATAAGATACCACTTAGAAATGATAATAGTTAAATTGGTAGTTTTGTAAGGATTAGATTACTACACTAAAAGTGAAAATATCATCTTAGTATCTAAATTATACCAGTATCTAATTAAAAAAGCGAATTAAAAGCGATCAAATATAGTACCAATCTTGCTTAGATAAATGAATATTGAATATTATAATATTTTAACTACGATAAACTAACTAATCCAGGAATATTCGGACAATGACTGAATTAAAAATATAAAACTTATTAATTTTATGATAGTAATTTATAAGTTTCACCAATTTGTAATATATATGAAATAAATCTCATATCTCATTTTATGATAAATGAGTATAAGTTGACAGATATTATATGGTTTTCTCAAGTTTTCTTGGAAGTATTCGGAATGCCACAAATTTATCAATAAATTTATAATCTTTTGTTATGAATAATTCATTGAATTCTAATTCTATAACTATTTTATTCATATATACTACATTATAAGTTCTAATATCACTCCTTCTCACTAAAATAGGATAATTTGATTATATCGGAAGACTAGTACACAGAACCTATTGAACAACTCTACAAGTTTTATTCAAAACCACTATATTAAGCGAAATTTTTTTTAATAAATAGTGGGTTATAATATTAATAGCATCTTATATCGGGGTTGAAGAGGAAGAATTAACAGGTTTTAACCCTACTTTAAGATAAACTGAACAAGCTAGCATCCATTGATCTTTAACTCGTGTGATTATCTTCACCTTATATGGCTTTCAAAATAATCACTAAATTCTATTTATTAATGCATAGTTTGATGAACCTGATTTGAAATTCAAAATGAGTCTCAAGCCATAACCCACATAGTTTTGTAATCTACGCCGATTGGAGCGTTAATAGCTGTGGTAACATCCGATAGATAAATATCTCAAAATAAATTTCCAGACTGACTGACTTAAACATACAATTTGTTCTTTTAATACAGCATATTAATATTATATAAATGAAGATAAGTAAATTTTAAACAGTACCAAAATTTCATCAACAATACAATTTTTCCAATTATTTTATAAGTTTTATAAATAAAGATCGTTTTTAGAAAAGTACTAGTAATACGATTTAGTAAATTATTTATTAATCCTGCTCTTTAACGCATCGGAACTGTATGCCTTAAAACCAACTTACTGTTGAGACGTCGTAGAAAAATATTCAGAAAAAACCTTTTTCTCTCTTTACCACTTATGGGCTTAAATAGTTGATTTAGTGAATAATATAAGATTTGGTTAAAATCTAACAAAGAGAACAAATAGAACAAAAATATCCTTTAATTATGGACTAACAAAGCCACTATAAATGAGAGGTAATATGGACCTAACTATCGAATTGAGACAGACCAGTACTTTCAAAATATAACACAATCTCAATTGATCCAAACTTTATTTTTCTCAGCTGTGCTTGAACAAGATATTATTGGCACCAATGGTTCTTCGAACAACAATGTTTCTGTGAGAATCGTAGGAGGCAAATAACCAACTCCCTTCCAATACTCTTTCATAGTCTTTTTCACTGATACCCAAACTGCATGTGGTGATTCCATCGTTGCGCGTAATTTGATTGTCATCGCTGCTCATTGTATCACTCAAAGTGATGTTAGCAGATACAAATTTGTAACTCATCGTCACGATATGAGGAAATCGGAAGAAACTGAAAGGGCTATCTACTTTAAAGTCATGCAAATCATCGTTCACCCACGACACAATCTTCAGGATATACATAATAATGATATTGCCCTCTTAATCTTAGACAATGATAATCCCAATGCTATCTCTGGAGTAAGAATGGACTTAATCTTAGAAATCAGCACTCAAGGACATTCTAAGGGAGAAGTCGTTAAAGTCATTGGATGGAGCTTCGACAGCGATCTTGGAATTCCGAGGTCTTCTCTAGGTTTGAAGAAAGTCAAAATTACTATCGCAGATGGAACTAACTGCCAAAGAATGTCTGTTCAAGGAAATCCTAGCTTGAATCGTCCTCTTGACCCTTCTACTAAGATCTGTGCAGTTCAGAGACATCAAAGAAGAAGTTCTTGTAAGGGTGATAGTGGTGGTCCCTTGGTTGTTGGAAATAAATTGGTTGGTTTAGTTAATCATGGTTTGCCCAAATGTAAAGGTGCTTTCACTGTTTACACTCGCGTTGCTAACTATGTCAGCTGGATCAATCAATATAAAGCTAAACCCACTGGTGGTGATAAGCCTCAACAGCCTAAAAAATCTCAAAGGCCACAACAACCCCAGAAAAATTGGTAGGAACAGCAGCAACCTCAGCAACCTCAGCAACCTCAATTCCCTCAGTCGCCTCCTCTCAACCCAACTGGCACCAAAACTTCTGGAATATGCTCTATTGGCAAAATTAGATCCCTTATATTATTCAGTGAATAAATATATTTTATTATTTAATATTTTGTACATGCTTGATACTGTTATGTTTTAATTTTCTAAAACATTCTAATAAAAAATTTTAAATACTGATATTGATTATATTACATTATGAAATATAAATACTGGATTATGTATATGCTATTTCTGTAAAATATAACACCCAAAAAAGATAACAAATTTTAAGCATGATTTGATTGATGTATAATAACATAATCCCTAATTCTTAAGAAAATGTATATATATATTGTATTTTTTCATAAAATACAAATTAATTTTCCACTTTTGTTCTTTCAAAGTTCAAACTGTTAACTTTTCTAATAATTTCAGGAACATAAGTTGATCTGATTATTAAAAATAGTAAAGTTAATCATTTTTGTGTGATAATAGGATTTAATCAAATTTATTTAAATTTCATTTCATTTTATTCAACCAATTAAATTTGCTATACCTATAAAATATCTGATTTAATTAAATTTTAATTTAATCTTGGTAGAAATTTCTATTTTTGAAACTAAACATATTGTATTAAACTAAATTCATCAAATTTTAGAAATTTTTACTTCAGAGACTTTATTTATAGTTATGGCATAAATCTTAAAGACGTTTAATTGATAATAGTAAATTATGATACATATGCCATTTTAAAGTATATAAAGTTTCATACATTAACAAAATATACTTGTAGGAGAACGTAATATACAAAATTACTATGTTAATTGAATGAATATTTACGATTTAACATGGTTTATAATATATTTATCAAACAACAGCATAACCCTTTTTTCGAAAAATAAAAAGCAATACAATATGTTGAAATTTTTTATCAAAATACGTTTTATATTTACTCATAATATAAAGCCACATGTAAGTAAAAAATATAATTAAAATAACTAATGAGCAATATTGTGCATAAAATGATGGCCTTGAATTTATTAGTTATTATTTAATTATGAAATTTGGATTGAAAATATCAAAAAAATATCTTGAAATATATCCAAATATCGTGAAATCGTTAATATAGACCATTAATAATCATAATTATAATTATTATCGCATATTTCTACTTATATATATAAGTAATGCTATAACTACAAATTATGTATTTAGACAATATTAAAATGGTTTGAACCATCCAAAACAATTAGAAACAGATTGTGAGATAATTTTAATTGTGTCCTCAATGCAAAATAGTTAGTTTAAGAAAAGCCAATAGATGATATCATATATCAAAAATAACATTATAGTTATAAATTGATATTTTATACATTCCTCGTTATAAATGAACGTAATAAATATTTTTATCAACTATATGGATAGTCATAACTCTAATACTTTCTTACTGGTATCATCAATTATCATATTAATTTATATTTCGGAATCAATATTTGAAGATCTATCGGTAATAATGTTTTTCATTTAATTAATGAAGTTACTAAATTTGATATTTAACTTAAATAGGCAATATCTAATTATTTATAGATCCTTATAAATTTCGCCAATTATAAATATATGCTAATAATTGTGAATATTTAGATTAAATTTATCAACAACTTTAATTATTATTTATATCAAAAGAAAGTAATTCAAAATAATGTTAATATAACTATATATTTGAAGAATTCAAAATAAATATTAATTATATTATTAGAATTTTAAATATTTAGTGAAAGACATTCCCAAATACGTTTTCTCAAATAATATGTATATGATTTAATGCTATTAATTGTATTACATTAACATTTTTTATGGTAATGAATAAATGATTGTTCATATGGAATTTTGATCAATCATCAATAAAGTATATTACAAAACATAAAATTGATATATATATTGAATTACAATATAAGCTTGATGATTATAAATGTAAATATTTATATTATATAAAATATCTCATGGACTATACATATTAATTCTGATTATATTTAATAGATAAGCATTTTTCTGAAACGGATTTATGTAATATTGATATTCAGATTACAAAATGTATTTTACAATTTTAAAATACATCCAATAATGCATTTTCAAATTCAAAGTCACTAAATATATTAAAATTAAGCCAATCAAATTAACAAAAATATACTCAGGCTCTACAAATACTTTTGAATGATGAGTAATATAAATATTTTGTATTCAGATTGTATTTGTAAATTAACATTAATGAAATGTATCATTAAGAAGCCTGAAATATTTTGTCGATCAAGTGAATTTACTAGAATCTTGATCCAGTATGTAAATATACTATTTTGCAATATTGTGTCTTTAGATTGTTAGAATATAAATTCATATAAATATAAGTATATTGAGGCTATATTTAATTTTTATTTACTATTTTGGTAAATTTAATAAAACATTTAACTAATCTAGTTTACAATAAAAATCAAGTTTTATTCAATAAAATATACAATTTTAAATCATTAATTTTCAGATGATCTGGATTAGATACCCTCTTTCAAGTTAATCTACACTATAGTTCACTAATGATAAGAACTAATAACAAGTCTTTTAAACATTATAATGAATATTCCAAGCTTAATTTTTTAATCAAAAATAACTATATATTTATTTAGTTTACTAAAAGTTTAATTGCCAAATATTAGGATCAAGAATAATTATTGAAATGGAATCACATTGATCTAATTTTCTCATAATATAATTTCATAAATTGGGTTGCGGAGTTAGTGGTTAATTCATAATAGTAAAAAGGGAAAATAAATATTTAAAATATAACTATATACAAAAATATAGATATATCAAAGTGATATTCGTTCACATAGATGAGAGTTTATCAATTAGGAAGAGATACTGAAGACTCAGGATAAGGGGGAAGAGGAGAGGAAGAGGGAGAAATTTGATATTCATTACATCATAAATGCAATTGGGTGGATACATTAAAATTGATAATGAAGTCGAACTTTTAGAAACAAATCCCACCATTTAATTAATTGGATTTGATATTATTATTAACCCATTATAAAAATAAATATTTAGCATATTACATTATTTATATTCATAGATTATTTTAACACTTTTTATAATATTATATATTATATAATATTAATAATTTTAAAATATTATTGTATTATTAAAGTTATTTGTTCAATTTTATTTATTATTGAACAAATTCCAGTAAAGTAATTATTTTCAATAATTAAATTTATTCATTTTAATAATCTTCAATTGACTTTTTTAACTAGGCTTTATTCCAATTTAAATGTCGATTTAAATTATTTTATCCTTCTACCTATAAAATCCTTTTATCTAATCTAACTATAATTAGCTTAAAATAGTCAATATATTTATTGCATTGATCTGTTATTAGTTTAACAAATTATGTCGTATAAAAATTCTATAAATCAATTTAACTCAAATGGCGATTTGGAACAACAAAAACAAAACTATTATTCACAAAACTTTGCCAACGATCCGTTTTGGTCTGGTCAAAGTAGCCAAATTCCAAATGAATCTGGACATTCTCAGGTGACAAATAACTCCTCCAACTTAACTGGACATTGGCAGCAATACAACTACAAAAAGCCCCCGAATTGTGACTCTTCTCAAATTCCCTTTCAGCCTCAGTCCTCAAGGCAAAGTTTCACAATACCTCATGATAATTATCCTTCATTAGGGCGCCCTACATATCCTTCAAAATCTTCTTCACTCGTAAACAGCTTTACCAATTTTGGGTTCCAGCAAAGCAATCAACAGGTAAGTGATCTAAATTTTTAATTTATTAAATGATTTTGACTAAAACTATATTAGAGCAATCATTCTCAAAATGTTGGTCAACCAATACCGAATCTACAAGGGCATTCCCAATTACCAAGGCCTATCAATAATTACTCATTAGGGATACCTAACTTGGATAGCCAGTCTAACCAAACATATAAAAATAAAGGCCAAGAGCGCAGTGAAGTTTTCCAACCAGGTATCAATCAATTTAACGGAGCCGGTTATTACTCAAATTCCAATAATTTGAATCTTCAAAACGATAATCCTATGAATATCTATTTATCAAATGTTTATGTATCTGGACAAAATCCAAGCATCTTGAATAATACTATACAGAGCTCTGCACGACAAAAAAGAGTTTTAGATCCTATTACGGAAAATTATGATCCTACTAATGACCAATTTGCAAACTCTAATAGATACCTTAATTATTATGGCAACTCCTCTTTATCAAATATCAGCACAGTTCACCCCATGGCCAACCAAAGTCGCGTAGGATATTCTTCTCAGCAAAAGCATCCTCCAGATTATTTTGCAACCCATCATAAATCAATCCAACATGGGTTTGTTGATAATAACGCTCGGATGATTCCTCCACCTTCTCCCAATGTATTATCGTATCTACCTCCTGATCATAACGCACTTTATCAACTCAGAAACTTCCAACCTCATTTCCACATGAATAACCTCTGGAACGACCCCTCATTAACGAATCTAGGACGTGTGAATGGCACACCCTATCCAACTTTGCACAATCCTGTATATACAGGCTTAGATAATGGTGCGGTGTTCCAGCAGCCTCCAATCAACTCTTCATGGCAAGATCCAAACTCAATGAACCAGTTGATAGTTGGAAATAACGACATTTATAATGGCCCAGAGTATCCTGGCTCACTAAATAACCCCACACACTGCTACGATGGGTATATTTCAAATGATTATACAAGTCAGCAAACTTTTAATCATATTGATCCGATTCAACTTCATGGACTAACCTCCAGTGCAACTAGCATGGCAATTGCATCTACAATGGGCACCCGACCTATATTCCCACCTCTACAGCCTATTCCAATGGTTCCAGGAACAAACTACAATGTTCAAGAAGCCAAAAACCCTAACATTAGAGATGCTATCCTTAAGCATGCACATACTCAATATAATAGCAGGAATCCCGAAGCTCAACTTAGGAATATGCTCTTGACTCTCCATAGCATTCATCCAACACATCTCCCCACTCTATTACTCCTAGCATGCGTCTTTTTTGTCGAGCACGACTATCAGTCTTCTATCAAATATAACAAAGAAATCCTCAAGTTAAATGCGAATTATGTAGAAGCGATGAGCAATCTGGGCACCACATATAAAACTATCAACAACTTTAAAGAAGCTGAAAAATGGTGGTGGAAAGCTCTAAGATTAAAGCCTGATTACTGGGATGCTGCTGATAATCTAATCGGACTAATGAATAGCCAAGAATATTCAGCTGAGAATAATAAGGATTCCAATTCAACCAACCATATACCGTCAAGATCGAGCCAAGAGAATGTGGTTGCAATTTGCCAATTCATTGAGAAAGAAATCATCCAAAATCAAAACTTTAGTGATTTTGCTTACAATTGCATGAGCTATCCTCATTTTGAAACATCCAAATTCCAAAACCTTCTATACTATGGAGCGAATGCAAAATACTCTTTGGGCGATGTTGAAGGCGCTCGCAGGGATTATGAAAAAGCTTTAGAATTAGCACTTGGAGGTCAATCTATTTTCCATGCAGTCGCTTCGATATTACGATGCTTCCATAACATCCAAGATCATGACTTAGTCAATCACCTAATGAATTTCCAAACTTCGCATATCCCAAT
>JNEM01012847.1:0-10836 GCA_000697335.1 Conidiobolus incongruus B7586
TTTTATAATATTTAATTTTAATATTTAATTATTCGTTAGATAAAATATCAACCATTTAATTTAATTAAATTTAGCTATAAATTTATAAGTTTTTAAAGATACAAATTTTAACATTTAATTTAGTTTAGTTTGTTTTAACTTTTTTGAGTTTATAGATTATATAATTAATTAACTTATTATATTAATATATTTTAATTTTGTTTTAAACTAATTAAATAATTTTTTAGAATATATTTAAATCTTTGGATAATGGAAAAGCTCTAATAATTTTATTTTAAATATTTTTAACACTATTCAACTAGGTTAAGATTAAATAATTAAGGAATCTATTTTATTACTATTTTTTTGTTATTTTTAACCTTTTTTATAATAAATGTTGAAATTTAACAAAAGGTAATAATATAATAAATAATAATATCATATTTATTTAAAATATATTATTTAATAGGTGTATTTAAGTTATTATTTATAATACTTTAATTTTTTATAGTAATTATTCTACCATTAACTTTATTGATATTTTTTACCTATAAAAAACATATATTCTCAAATAATAATTAACTTATTAATATATTTTGTGGTAAAATTAATATAATAATTATACAGTTATATTTTATCTTTTTTATTATATATTGTTTGTTTTTAAATTAAATAACCTTAATTTAATTAGTGTCAATTTAATAATAAATATAATAATAGTTAAATTCCTATCTAATTTTATAATACGATTTTTTAATTATGGGTGTTTTTTCATAAAAGTGATATTTATAATAATATAAAATATATAAAAAAATACCTTGAATTTAAAATAATGCGAAATTTTTAATTTCAGACTTTTTAAATATATTATTAGTTTGAAATAAATAAATATATATAAATTTAATGGGAATTTATATATTGTTAATATATATATATATATAATAAATTTTTTGATTAAATAATTTATTGTTTAAAATTAGTTTGATATTTTAATCATACTTAAAATAAATGATGATAATCATAATTTTGTTATTTTAGTATTAATAAAACTTAACCATTAGTCTTTTACAATTATTTAAAATTTTCAAGCAGTTTTAGTTAATAAAATATTATATAAATCTACAATTAATTACACGGTAAATTATTTTATATATAGGACAAAAACTATCTAAAATCAATTAAAATTTATATCACCTACTTTAATTATCATTATTTTAATTATTAATAGAAAGAGAATATTTATTCCAAATGACCTTTTTATTTTATCTAAAGAATTAACTAAATATTTTTATATTAGTTTTATATGTATTTTATAAATAATTTAGTTTAAACTCAAATTAATAAAAAATACATAATTGGTATCTTATAATAAAACTAAAACTTAAACAAAAACTATAATAGCTATTAATAAATAAAACCTAATAAAATATTACTAAAACCTTAAATTTTTACAATTATTAATTATAATTGATGAATCTTAAATCCTTATATATAATATTATACCTAAACACAAATCAAGTTGTTAAATTAAGACAAATCAACCCCCTTTATATATCCCTTTAAATAAAAACTTAGTTAATAAATAAATGTTAATTATTATAATAGATTATAATAAAATATGCTATTCTAATTTAATCCTTATAAAAAAATTAATTAATAGTAAACTTTATATTGCTTATGTAAATTAAATATATCTTATTAGTGTCTATAATATATTTTAAAAAGAACTATTAATTGATATGGTAATTGCAAAATACATAAATCTAAAGCTATAAAACACTTTTTAATTAATAATTACTAGAAAAACCTATAATATCTAATACACTCTTTAGATTTAAACTTTTCTAATTAAAATTGCATTTGGTAATTAAAAAAATTAACTTATAAGAAAGAAGAGTAATATAAAAAAATTTAATAAGTTAATGTAATATTATATTATAACTTTTAATAATATTATCTATTCTTTAATTATTAAAAGTTTATTATAAATATATCAAAGAGTTATTATTAATAAAAGAAACTATTAATTATATATATCTATTTAATATATTTTATACTAAAATAATTATTTATTTTTAATCAAGACAAATGGCTATTATTCAAAACATAGAGTAATTATATTACCATTAATTAATATTCTTGTAATTTTTGATAATTTCTGTTATATTATATTAGGAAAAAAAATAATTACTATTATTAAATATGATATAAATGTATTTTTCATTATATTATTTTATTATTTTAACCTATTTAAGTATAAATATGTTTTGATTTTTATTTTTATTTTTAATAATTTTAATTATAAATAATTAATTAATATTTATAGTTTTAAAAATATTATAAGTTGATTTATCTTTTATATAAAGTTAATTCAATAAATAAGTGAATCTTTAGAGAGGTATTTAAAAATAAAAATATTGTAACAATAATTTAATATATTTATAGAAAAATATATATAATAATAATAAAGAAAGAAAAAAATAATTATTTGTATTATATATTAATTTAAATTTAAAATAATCAGAGTTTTGTTAATTTTAAATTTATCCAATATATTATTAATTAGATATAAATAAATATATATAACTTTAATAAGAAATTATATAAGTTTAATATATTTATATTTATATACTAACCTATAAAAGTAAGTTAAAAAATCAAAAAAATTTATTTTAATTAATAAATAAAATAGTTATATATATTAAATTATTTGAAACTATAATATATAATTAAGATATAATATTTGATAATAAATAAATATATTTAATTATATTTAGATATATTTAGTAAACTGTTGGAAAAAAAATCAACCCTTAATATTTAACTAGAGTGAGTTATAGATTTATAGGTTTTTGAGATAAAGTGATATTTTAACAATAAATAACTATATCTTTTTTCTCTCTTTGTTATTATTATAAATAATATTTTATAAATATATTAAATTTTTCTTATTAATAACATTATAATTATATCCCTGTTTAAAAAAATTTTCTTATATATATAAATACTTTATAAAAAAGATAAATTAATTTATAATATTATTAGAATTATTAGAGTTAGGTAGTTTATTATAGTTAAAGCTATTAATAATTATCATTAAGACATATTTAAACATAATATTTTCAATATTTAAAATTAAAAAAAATTATAAGTAGTATATTTATAAGTTAATTAATATATATAAGTATAATATTATTATTCTACATTTTTAATAATGGGAATTTTTTACAATTAAAATATATAAACATTTGAATATATGATATATAAAAATAAATATATAATATAAATTTAATAGTTTTATTTATTATTAATAACTTTTTGCTATACTTTTAGCAAACTTCTAACACCTAAAAAACAGTTCTTTTTATTAAGGACTGAAATTTGATATTTCACAAACCAATTAAATTTTCTTGCAGAAATTTTCTTTCTTGTAAGCTGGTTTTTTAATTGCCCAAAACAATTATAATCATATGGGTTATAATCAGGGGAATATACTAGATGTGGTAGTTCTTTCCAGTTATTTTTAATTAGAAAGTTTTTTACAGCTTTAGATTCATGTATTTTGCAATAATCATGCAAAATAATAGGTCTTCTCAAATTATATTGAGAACACCAATTAGAAATACTTTTATTTACAAAAACAATATATAATTTACTATTAATTGATTTTCCTTCAGGAACTAAATAAGAATAGCATATACCATTATAATCTATTGCAATAATTAATATTTGCTTATTAACAAAATGCTTATTTAAAGGGATTTGTAAAGGGGGTTCATTTACCTTAATCCAGCATCTTGATTTGTGTTTTAGTAAAGGATTATACATGGGGATCTAAGATTCATCAATTGTAATTATTCACTGTAAAAGTCTAGGCTTTTGGTAATATTTCAATAGGTTTTGTTTAGCAATAGCTACTCTAGCTTTTTTTTAAGCTTTAGTTAAATTATAAGATACCCATTTTACATTTTTATTTATTAATTTTAGTTTAAACTTTAAAATAAATATAATACTTGTACAACTAATATTAAAGTGCTTAGATAATTCTCTAGCTGAAATAAAAAGGTGCTTTTCAATATAATTTTTTACTTTATTAATAATTGGAAAAATAACAGTTGAAATTAGTTTTCCAGATTTTAGCAAGTTTTGGGTAGTTTCTCTCTTAGCCTTAAAGTAATTTACCCAGCAATAAATTGTTGATCTAGATAATACTTCATTATTAAAAGCTGCTTGTAAATTTTGAATAATTTTAGAGGGTTTATGGTTAAGTTTTACTAATACCAAAATAAAAGACTTTTGATGATTACTATTTGATTTAAGCATGATTAAATTAAACAACCAATTTTAAAAAGTTAATTTTTTAATCAAAAAAACTAATATATATATATATATATGTATATATTAAAAATATATAATTTCCTATTAACTTTGTATTTATTTATTTATTTCAAATGAACAATATGTTTGAAAAATCAGAAATTAAAAAATTTCCCATTATTTCAAATTCAAGGTAATATTATAGAATTATAACATGAAGTATAAAACTAGATAAAAATATTAGTTAATATTTTTATTATTTTACATACTTTATATTAATATAGATACTACTTATATTTTAAGTAAAACCCCCCTAACTAAAAATATCCCATAATAAAATCAATTGGGAGTTTAAATATCATCACTTATATTAAATTAATAACAATTATAATATTATTTAATTAAACAAAAGTATAATTTACTAGATTTGATAAAAAAGCTAGATATTATAAAAAAGAAATAAAATTACTTTTTAAGTTTCATGTTAAATTTTATCAAAAAAAACAATAATTGGTTAATTATTTTTAGAGATATATATTATCTTTAAGTATAAGATGTCTTTATAAAGTTAAAAGGGGAATTAATAATAATATATACTAAAATATTCAAAACAATAAATTGATAAAATCTATTGAATAATATAGGTTAAATAGATCTAATATTATTTTCTAGCAAAATAATACCTCTTATTATATTATTGCTTTTATTATTAGATAGCTTAAAAATAAAAACAAAATAATTATTGAGTAGTTTCTTTAATTTTGTAACTTTATATTATTTAAACACATTTAGGATTAGTTAAAAAAATTTATTAAAGCATTCCTTTTAATAAAAGATTTATAATAGTATTAAAAATATATTCAAGAAATATAAAATAAAATTAACTTTTCTTAATACAGAAAGTTAGAAAAAATAAAGATAAATAAATTAAGTTTAAATTTTTTTGATCATCTAAAACATAAATATTTATAGCTCACCCTAGGTAAAATTTAAAGGTTTATCTTTTAGCCAATTAATAGCTAAATATCATCATTTAATGATATATATAATTAATAAATAAAATAGATTTAATGATTTAATTTAAGTTAATTTTATTAAATTTTTATTTATTAACAATGACAATATAAGTGTTATTGATTATATAACTTATTTTTTATTTAATATACAATAATTTTTTTAATTAATAAAATAACTTTTTAAAATTAATTTTTTCATTTAATCATAGTTAAATTAAATAATAATTATCAAAATTTATTTAATATAAAATCATTAAAACTTAACTATTAGTCTTTTAAAATTATTTAATAATTATAAGCAATTTTTAATAATAAATAATTATTCAAATTAATAATTTATCACTAAGAAAATCATTTTAAGGATTAAAAAGAAATGATCCAAAACCTATCAAAATCTAAAAGATCAACTTTAATTATTACTCTTTTAATTATTAATTCTATAAAAAATATATTAAGAAATACTATTATATTATTAATACACTAACCTGTAAAAGTGAGTCATAATATCAAAATTATATATATTTTAACTAATAACTAAAACAATTATATATATTAGATTACTTAAAATTATAATATATAATTAAGGTATATTATTTAATAGTAAATAAATATATTTAGATATATTTAATAAACTATTAGCAAAAATATTAACTCTTAATATTTAACTAGGGTGAGTCATAAATTTGCAGGTTTTTGAAATAAGGGGATATATTTAACAATATATAACCATATCTTTTTTCTCTCTTTGTTATTATTTTATATAATATTTTACAAATATATTAAATTTCTTTTATTATTATTATTATACCTAAATCCATCTCTAAAAAAATCTAATTGTGTATTAATTAACTTTATAAAGAAGGTAAATCAACTTATAATATTGCTAGAATTACTAGTGTTAGCTAGTTTACTATAGTTAAAGTTGTTAAGAATAGCAATAAAGAAACATTTAAACTTAAACTTAAGTGTACTAAAATCATAAATGAATATGATGAGAAGTATAATTATAGGTTAGTTAGTACAGGTAAATATAATACTATTGTAGAAATATAACAGGAACTATAAAACTATGCAAGAATATTAGTTAACACTAATACTATTAAATATGTTTTATATTAGCATAGATACCACTTACACCTTAAGAAAAAACACCCCCAACTAAAGAAATCCCACTATAAAGCTAGGTGGGAGTTTAAATATTATTACTAATGTTAAACTAAAACTAATTAGAGTAAGGTTATTTAATCTAATAAAACAAAAATATACCTTAGTAAATATGATAAAAAAGCTAGATACTTCAGAAAAGATACAGAATTACTTTGTAACTATTATGTTAATTCTACCCAAAAGAATAATGGTATGTTAATTATTGTTTAGGGATGTATATTGTCTTTAGATATAAAGTATCTTTATAAAGTTAATAGGGGAATTAATACTGAGATCTACAAAAGTATTCTAAACAATAAATTGAAAAAAACCATTAAATAATATGGGTTAAATAAATCTGATGTTATTTTCTAGCAAAATAATACCTCTTGTTATACTATAGCTTTTACTATAAAATAGCTTAAAATAACAAGATAATAGTTATAAAGTAACCTCTTCAATCTTTTAACTTTAATTTAATTAAACATCTTTAAGATTAGCTAAAAAAAGTTATTAAAGCTTTCCCCCTAGTAAATAATTTAGATTAACTTTGGGAATATGTTTAAAAAGTATAGAACAAGATTAACCTTTTTTAGTATAAGAATTTAATTGATTCTATACCCCACAAACTTAAAGAAGTTAGAAAAGCTAAAGTTAGATACACTAAGTTTTAATTTTTTTTATCACCTAAAACCTACAAATTTATAACTCACCTTAGGTAAAATTTAAAGGTTTATATTTTAGCTAATTAATAGCTAAATATTATCATTTAATAATATAAATAACTAATAAATAAAATAGATTTTAATTATTTCTTTTTTGTTATTAAATATTATTTAAGTTATTAGTAAAAATATAAGTGTTTTTGATTTTATAACTTACTTTTATAGGTTAGTGAATAAAGTTATTTTAAGATATTAATATATTAACTTATTAAAATTAATTATAAAATTAAAAACACTTATATTATTATTAATAACTAAATTATTATTTAATAACAAAAATTAAATAATTAAAATCTATTATATTAATTAATATTATATATCATTAAATAATAATATTTAGTTATTAATTGATTAAAATATAAAACCATTAAATTTTACTTATAATAAATTATAAATTTGTTGGTTTTTGATGATAAAAAAAATTAAAACCTGGTGTATAAACCTTAATCTTTTCTAACTTCGTTAAGTTTACAAGGTTTATAATTAACTAACTTTTTATTTTAAAAAATATTAATCTTATTCTATTTTTTGTAATTATATTCTTTAAACTAATTTAAATCTTTTATTAAGTGGAAAACTTTAATAGTTTTTTTTAACTAATTCTAAAGGTGTTTGATTAAATTCAAGTTAAAAGATTAAAGAAAATACTTTATAGCTATTATCTTGTTATTTTTAAGCTATTTAATAATAAAAGTTATAATAAAATAAGAGGTATTGTCTTAATAGAAAATAATATTAGATTTATTTAACTTATACTATAAAATAGTATTTTAATTAATTATTAAAAACACTTTAATATATTTTATTATTAATTCCCTTATTAACTTTATAAAGAAATCTTATACTTAAAGATAATATAAATACTAAATTAATAATAAACCCACTATTATACTTTTTTGTAAAATTAACATAATAGTTATAAAGTAATTTTATATCTTTTTTAAAATATTCATTGTTGTATTTAAATTTAATAAATTATATTTTTGTTTCATTAGATTATATAATCTATCACTAATGTTTTTTATTTTATTATTAGTAATAATATATAAACTTTTATTATACATTAAGAATTTTTTAGTTAAGGTTATTATTTCTTAAATTTTAAGTAATATCTATAGTAATATAAAATATATATAATAATAATAATATTAATTATTACCATAGAATTGAAGAAATGGGAAATTTTTTAATTTCTGATTTTTCAAACATATTATTAGTTTCAAAAAAGCAAATATATACAAAACAAATAAGAAAATAAATAGTTTTGAATTATATATATATATATAAATATAATAATTTTTTTGATTAAAAAATGAATTTTTTAAAATTGGTTATTTAATTTAATCATGCTTAAACCAAATAGTGATTATCAAAAGTTTTTTATTTTGGTATTAGTAAAACTTAACCATAAACCCTCTAAAATTATTTGAAATTTATAAGCAGCTTTTGGTAATGAAGCATTATCTAAATCAACAATTTATTGCTAGGTAAATTAATTTAAGGCTAAGAGAGAAACTATTCAAAACCTGTTAAAATCTAGAAGACCAACTTCAACTATCACTTTTTTAAATGTAAATAGAGTGAAAAAATATATTGAAAAGCACCTTTTTATTTCAGCTAGAGAATTATCTAGGCACTTTAATATTAGTTGTACAAGTATTTTATTTATTTTAAAGTTTAAACTAAAATTAATAAATAAAAATGTAAAATAGGTACCTTATAATTTAACTAAAGCTTAAAACAAAGCTAGAGTAGCTATTGCTAAATAAAACCTATTGAAATATTACTAGAAGCCTAGACTTTTACAGCAAATAATGGCAATTGATGAATCTTAGATCCCTATGTATAATCCTTTACCAAAACACAAATGAAAATGCTGGATTAAGCCAAATCTACCCCCTCTACAAATCCCTTTAAATAAGCATTTTGTTAATAAGTGAATGTTAATTATTATAATAGATTATAATGTTATATGCTATTTTTATTTAGTTCCTGAAGGAAAATCAATTAATAGTAAATTATATTTTGCTTATTTAAATAAAAGTATTTCTAATTAGTGTTCTTAATATAATTTTAGAAGACCTATTATTTTGTGTGATAATTGCAAAATACATAAATCTAAAACTATAAAAAACTTTCTAATTAAAATTAACTGGAAAGAACTACCATATCTAGTATATTCCCCTGATTATAACCAATGTGATTATAATTGCTTTAGGCAATTAAAATACCAGCTTGCAGGAAAGCAAATTTCTATAGGAAAATTTAATTGGTTTGTGAAATATCAAATTTCAGTCTTGGATTAAAAGAATTGTTTGTTAGGTGTTAGAAGTTTGCTTAAAATATAGTAAAAAGTTATTAATAATAAAAGAAACTATTAAATTTATATTATATATTAATTTTTATATATCATATACTCAAATGTTTATTTATTTTTAATTACAAAAAATTCCCATTATTAAAAATACAGAGTAATAATAGTATTTTAAGTTGATTTATCTTTTTTATAAAGTTAATTAATAAATAAATAAAATTTTTTAAAGAGGGATTTTAGTATAATAATACTAATCAACAAAATTTAATATATCTATAAAATATTATATAAATTAATAACAAAGAGAGAAAAAATATATGGTAATATATTGCTAAATATATCCTTTTATCTTAATAACCCACAAATTTATAACTTATTTTAGTTAAATATTAAGAATTAATATTTTAGCTAATAGTTTACTAAATTGTTTGAAATATATTTATTTATTATTATAAAAATACTTTAATAATAAATTATTGTCTTAAGTATTTTAATATTTATAATTGTTTTAGTTATTAATTTAATATTATATTTTTTTTGATTTTATAACTTATTTTTCCTGGTTAATATATAAGTTTTTTTAAATATTATATATTTTAAAGTTTAAACATAAATAAATAATGAATAATATGTATTATATATCTTATAAATCAATTTAAGCTTAAAAAAAGTTAAAAAAGTTAATACTAATAAAATCAACTAAAATATTACTAAATGCCTAGAAATTATAAGTAATAATTATATTTAATTAATTATAGATCCTAATATATATTTCTTTACTAAAATATAAATTAAAATGTTAAATTAGGTTAATTCAACCCTTTCCACAAATCCATTTAAATAAGCATTGTATTAATAAATAATTGTTAATTATAACAATAGATTTATAATATTAAATATTTTTTTATTTAGTTCCTAAAAAAATATTAATTAATATTAAACTCTATATTCCTTTTTAAAATAAAAGTATTTTTAATAAATTTTAAAAAAACATTTTATTTTGCATGATAATTACAAAATACATTAATCCAAAGTTATGAAAAACTTTGTAACTAAGAATTACTTAAAAACACTTCTATATCTAATATACTCTTTAGATCAAAACCCATTTGATTATAATTGTTTTTGATAATTAAAAATCTATTATATATGAATGAAAAGTTTATAAAAAATTTAAATAAATTATAAAATATTAAATTTCAATTTTTAATAAACTACTATTATTTAGTTATTAGATATTTATTATTAGTATAGCAAAGTGATAATGATATTAAACAATATTATTTAATATATTTTGTATATATTTTTATATATAATATATTAAAATATTTATTTATTT
>JNEM01012860.1:0-21042 GCA_000697335.1 Conidiobolus incongruus B7586
TATAAATTATTTATTATATAATATTTTTATTCAATTAATTAATTTATTGAACAATAGATTAAATAAAGATTTATAATAAAATTATTTTTTATAAAAATCTATGATTAAAATCTATATAATTAATAAAATTTGATTTTTTTATTCAAATTATATATATACTCCAAGATACCCAAAAAATAAATTTCAATTTTAGCTATGGATTATTATTTTTATTTAAAATCAAAAAATAAGAAATATCTATTAATAATATTGATAGCTTGGCTAATATTAATATAATATTGAAGGTTTTTGAGAATTTTTTTTGATTATATTCAAATGTATAACTTTATAACTATAATATATTATATTTCTCTATAATTTGTTAAAATAAAGGTAGTATGTAACAATGGTATTATTTATCATATATTAATTTTAATTTGATAAAGATATATTAAAATTCTTATTATAGCTTACTATATATATAATAATTATATTTATCGTATTATTATTCATTTTAATATATAAAAGTGATATAATATTTTAATACTTAATAATTAATTGGAAAAGATTTTTTTATTTCAAAAACTTATATATTTTTGTATTTTTCAAATCATTTCTTTTTACTTATAAAAAATTAAATATGAATTATTATTTATAAATCCATTACTCAATATTATTTATGGGTAAAGTAAAAAAAATAAGTTCTCTTACTATTGTCCTATAATTGAATAATTAAATAATTAAAAAATAAAAAATAAAAAATTAAAAATAGTAACTATATAAGAACAGTATATTTCAAAGATAAATTAAAACTTTTAATTATATATTCTCTTAAGAAATTAATTAAAAAATTTAATTTCCAATGGCCTTGGGAAATAATATATTATATCAAATGTTATATTTTAAAAGTTACAAAAGTTATTTATATTAATTAAAATTAACTGTATATTTTTAATTAATTTTCATCTTAATAAGTATTATTAAAGATATTTTTTCAAATCATTTTAGTCATATCAATAATCTACTCAAACCTTTTTTGGATTTAGATATGTAATTTTTGATAAGGTAAATAACGATATTATATATCTTAAAAAATTATTTATAATATAACTTGATTATTATAAACAGCTTGGAATAAATGAAATTATATTGGCTTAAAATAATGAAAATATAAATTCTACCACTCAGTGTTAAAAGTTTGAATTTTATCTTTTTTTTATATTTTAGATGATTAACTGTAATTTTATTTTATTATCCCCAACCAACTTATTATTTTATTTTTTGATTAATAATCCTTTACTGTGATTTCGATTAATTATTCTTTGATATTTCATAATTGGTTTAAATAATTAGGATTGATTAATATATTATTATATACTTTACAAAAGCCATTTAAAAAATCTTTTAGTCAAATTATGCTTTAAAAATTTTTAATAAATTATATCAAAGTTCATTTTTATAAGAGTTTTGAATATTCAAATTTATTGAAATAAACATTATATATAAAAGTAATAATAGACTCAAAAATAATTCCTTTATATATATATATTTTAATAATGCTTGATAGCTATATTATATACAATTGAGACTTGATATAATAACATAAATGATTTTATATTTAGGGAAATTTTATTAAAAGGTTAAATTTATTACTTAAGTCGGTATATTTGAAATTCTAAAAAGACTCTTATACAACATGACTTGTTCTTTTATAGACTGGATACTAGCTATTAAAAAGCCGTATAATATTGGAAATTGAGTAAAACTTGAATAAATCTGAAATATATATTTTTAAATTTTTTATTCTATCTTATTAATTAGGGTTGCTAAATAAGAATCTAATTTTTCTTATTATTTCAAGATAAAAAGGTTATCATGGTATTTAATATTTTAATATAAATGAAAATAGTATGTATTAATTTCTTTATTATTTTAATCAAAATATTATTGTAAAATTCAATGCCCATGGTATAGTTAGTAATTTATCTTAGCTTTTATTCAATATTAATTGATATACTTGATTCTAATTGAAATTTTGGGCAAAATAGTGATATAATAAACTCAATAATTATTCATTATGATAATGATTACAATGGATGAAACCATATATATGGTAGAGTTAAAAAAGAGAATATATATTAAAATAATTTATACATAATTTATCATTATCAAGACAAAAGATATCCAACTAATATTCAAATAAACGTTTAAATTGAAATTTTTTATATTATTTTCAATTGGAAGTTTAACTAAATATTATATAAATCTAAATTGATTAATATGTAATATAATGTATTTTAAAAAGATGAGTTTAACTAGAAATAATGTACCTTTACTAAGATCTATATCAATATCTATTAAATGCACACTTCAATCCAATTAGAAATTTTATAAAATTTGAATGTTTATTAAACTAAGTAGAGTACTTATGACTGTAAAACAATTTTTAAAATTATCTAAAGCTGATTGAATAAATGAGATTGACTTAAAAAACGATTATTCAATATAACTGTGTTAAATTAAAAGCTAAAAACATTAATATTATGATAAATTGAATAAATGAAGCAACCTTTTACAATTACAATTATATTTGAGTTTTTAATTGATTAAATCCTTATTTAAATTAACCAATTTATTATGATAATTTAAACTTTTGAATAATTTTAATTAAAATTTAATTTGATTAAATTTGAAAACTTACAAATTATAATTGAAGATAAATGCAATAAATATATAGGTTATCGAATTAGATTATATCCATATTATATCAAAATTAATTACTAAAACCAAGTATATAAATCATCGGATCTGTTACATTTCTATGTCAAAAGTTAGCTATTAATTAGTTTTAATTTTAATTTTAACCTTTATCACTATGTTATTCCAATTAATCTTAAGCGCTTTGCCAGCATTGGCTCACGTCGAAACAGCTGGCAAGTTTCAAAATTCAATGTATTCCCCCGACACCAATGTCAATTTTGGCCAATTCCAAATGGAGATTGACAACACTTTGAATCCCTCTGGCTACCGTCAAATTTGGATTCCTAGTGAGTATTTCACCGAAGGTAGACTTTTCAAACGTCATGACAATTTTGGAAACGCTTTAGTCACTACTCCATTCACCAATGTGCCATCCACCTTATCTCACGATATTGATAATTATGGCAACTTCCAATTCACTCAATTTCCATTGATTGGTACTCATTATGGCCATTGGAACATTCTTCCCTATTATAGCCGTTTTGGTAACATCCCATCTTTCAAACGCATCATCCCAGGAATTCAAGCAAGTAACATTGCTTCTCCTCAATTGAATTTTGAGGTTGACAAGGTGGCTAACGTCGGTCAAAAGGGCAATTTTTAAACTCCTATTCATTTAATCTGATTTAACGATTATGAATAAAATTTAGGTTATAACCTTTCAAATAATATTTCAAAATTTATTAACATTTGATAACGTTACGTAGTTTTTTAAATATCATGTTTGATTCATCCAAAGAATTTATTTGTTTTATAGCTTTATTGACTATTTAAAAAAAATAGTATATAGATTATTTTAAATTAATTATTTTCTAGCTTTATAATTTTAATTGTAGTAGGTTTTTAAACTCTATCAAGATTAGAATTTTTCAATTTAATCTTGAATATTGAAAAAATAAAACATACTAAGATTTTAATCATTAAAATCAATTTGTTGTAAGTTAATGTAATTATAGTACTTATATTTGAGAACAATAATTTAATGAATAGATGAATTAATTTAATGAAAAAAAAATTAAATATTAAAAAATGGTATACAAATTAGAGATTATTAATAAATAGTAAAAAAAATTTAATGAAATTAATAGAAAATAGGAAGGATTTGGATTTGATAAAATAAACAATGAATCTTATTATGGAGAGGGCTCGACTGGGAATCGAACCCAGGACCTCTCCCACCCTAAGGGAGAATTATACCACTAAACCATCGAGCCTTAAAAAAATTCTTTTACATCATTTTATTATTAACAAATTCATTTTATTCCATTAATTTGAAATTTTTTTATCAATAATTTCCATTATTAAATTTTCTTATTATTTTAATTCCATTTACTACAATTAATTAATATTATTAAGTGTTTCGCTTTTTTCAGTTTTTTATAATTATTTTATTAGTTCGAGATTTTATTCTGTATGAATATATAATCATTTTACACATCCAAATATTGAAATTCTATAAACATTTTCAACTCATTGAACTTTATATTTTATTCCTAGCACCAAACAGATCCTATTTTTAATTAAAATCCTGAAAAAAAATACAATTTAAGGTACAAAATATTTACAATGATATCATTATATTTTAAAATAATCTGGTAAGGAAGAAGAATTTGCCATTTTATTAAATCACTTAAAGGATGATTGCTTATCTTCCCCAAATCTCCACCATATTAGGGGATCTAGCAAAACTTGAAAGATAAATGTAAAATTGGAATATTTCAAACAAAAAACCAAACGGATGAGTAATAATGTGAGAATGACATATATCGAATTATATTTGGAATTAAATATGAATCAAATGGCTTATAGGATTTACTTTGGGATTGGTTGATGGTGTAAGCTGTAAAGATTTGAGTCAGTTGATGAAATTGATTACAAAAAATTTTGAGGAGTGAAAATTTTAATAGTAATTACCATAAAATATTATATAGTTTGATCTATTGGCTGATGATAATTGTAGATTTTATATCATTAAAAAGATTATAAGCTATTTTTCATCATATATTCATAGTGGTAATATAATCATTCAAGTTATAAAGCATATTGACTAATTTTAAAATAGGCCAAGGAGATCCAATATCTCGTAGTCATTAGTAACTTACTATTCCACCAATTGATTCCATCTGACGGAAGCATTCAACCAATAGGATTGCAGTTCAACAACTACACCATACAGCAATTGATTCTTTTTCTAAACCAAAAGAATTCTCAGCCCACGTTTGGGCTCAAGTTCAGATATGATCAAAATAATATTCAGTGCCTAATCCTCATAGTATCCGATAGTTGCAAAAATCCTAAAGTAATCAATGCACTATGCATGAGAATGTTCCAACTGATGAATATGAATAATTCTTATGGTGAAATTGACTAAAATTAAACTTTAATTGGGTAGAGTTAACTTTTTTGATTTGAATAATAATGAATCTTGAAAACAGATGATAAAATTGAATAGTGATCAAAGTGATGATTTTCATTAGTTTAGACCCAATAACCATGTTAACTCTCCCGTTGAAAATGACTGATCCAACAATTTGAACTTTTATCAAAATTGAAAATTCTCATCAAATACCATGAAATAATTTAATAACCATACTGATTTTTAAATTTGACACACTTTCAATAATTTCAAATTACCAATTATTACAAAACTTGTCTTAATCTCGAGTTAATCGGCCAGTTATAACAAGAGTAAAATAAATTCCCATCTATTTAATTTGAACTCAGCAACTAAATTGGAGAAGCGAGGAAGACGATCAAATTAAAATAAGTTACGGAATATGAAATCGGCAAATTTGATATTTATTACTATTTGTCATCATATTAATAAACATATTATAGAAACCTTTCACCCGATAAATCCCAGTTCTTCAATGTTTTAACTTAATACGACTTGAAATAATCTTCCATAATATCAAAAATCAAACTGACCATTCTAGCAATACAGCTGTCAATCTCATCCTAGAATTAAAGAAATACCAACAACTCAAGTTCATCACACAGTACAACAATGTCAATAATATGATAGGTATTGGGATGAAATGGCAATGTCAAAACAGTTCCAATACATGTAATCAACAGTATAATGTTCAAAGATTTAATTTATCATTATCTAATATCGGAAAATTAAAAATAATAAATTCATATTTCGAACCCATAATAATAAATAATATTTAATTAAATAAAATTTATTTAATATAATTTAATCATTTATTTCTTTGATTTTTATTATTCAATAATAATTAATAATGGTAAAAAAGAAATTTAGAGATAATAATCAATCACATAAAAAATTAAATAATAATAATAATAATAATAATAAAGTAATACAATGCAATGACTAGTAAATAATTTATTTAATTCAATAACATATAGAAAAGAAATATAGTTAGTAATGATGACTTCACTCTGCAAGTAACTACTTCATTATGCATCAATAAATAAAAAATTGACTGTTTTTATAAGGATTGTGAATTAGACTTTTACCACCTTCTCAAACCTATGGGCCTTAGAATAAAATATATTGAGGGGGACGGCAATTGCATGTTCCGTGCCTTAAGCGACCAACTTGAGGGCAGCGAGCACAAACATCAAGAATTCAGGGAGAAAGTATGTGACTATATGTTGAAGCACAGAGAACATTTTGAACCATTTGTCAATTCCGATGAAGGTAGCTTTGAGGAGCAAATTAAAAATATGAAAATGGGTGGGACTTATGGCGGTCAGTTGGAATTGGTAGCGTTCACCAATTTATTCAAAGTGTCAATCCATATTTATAATGATGATGGTAATATAATGAGGATTGATCCAACTACTATGGGTTTGGACCAAAGTGGCGAGGAGGTGTTTAAATTTTTTCCTATATTACATATTGCGTAAGATATTTGAGTTATTAGTTCAATATTTATATTTACTTAAATTTTTATAGTTATCATTCTTGGGAACATTACAGTTCCATTAGGAAATTTGACGGTCCAATGGAAGGCTTGCCAAAAATTGAACACAAAGTAATACCAGTCACACATCAATTTAAAATTCATTACTAATTATGCAAATTAGCCTACTAGCTCAGAAATTGACGAATTTATTACGAATAATACTACATTGAACAAGGCTTTAAATCGTCTCGAGGGTTACCAACAATTCAAAATAGACAGCGAAGTGAAACTTTTATTAATTAGAAATTGTGGCAACGTTGAGAATGTATTAAAGACATTACACGAATGTGAATTAGCTAACAAAATGCCAACTTTTGCTGAAATGTTAAAGAAACCTAAAGAACTCACTCCTCTACCAGCACAATTCAAAATTGGACAAGAAACATCTGTGAGTGATATTAAACTCGATGATTTGAATTTGGAAATCAATCAAAATAATAAGGATGAACCTACGACTAATATTGATCTTTCGACCTTCATTAAACTCTCTAAAAGGCAGGCTAAGAAGGAGAAAAAATTGAAGAGAGATAAAATGAACAAAAATATTCCAGAGATGACATCTTCAACCGTCACGATACCTCAGCCTATGGATAATATAAATTATATTAGAATTTAATAAATTATTATCCAATTAATCACCATCATCAACATAAATTTTTCGAATTTTTGTAATATTATAAAATTTTTAGGTTTGATCAATTCAATTCAAATTTGAAAAATTTCATTTCTTGAAGTGAGTTGGCACATTTCTTATTATTTTCATTATTAATTCCAAAAAAAATGAAATGATGTCCCCATTACCATAATTGGCAAAAGCACTTCAAATCTTTAAAATTAGTTTACTTCCACAAAAGTCTAACACCTATCAAATTACTAAATAAGATCTAAATGGTGAAGTGAGTAAACTATTGGCTGGATGAATTGGTTATTAAGATTCTTATTATTAATAGTTTGATATAGAATGATATTATATTAATAGGAACAATTTTGAGCTAATACACATTATAGAAATTGGAATAAATTCACTCAACTCATCCAAATTGTTATTTATTAGAATATATGTTTATTTAAAAAATTTATTAGAAATTGATTATAAATGAGAATTTTAAAATGAATTTCATATAATATATTATTAAAATGTTTTGGTTTAAGACTTTGATATCAAATTTTAAAAATAATAAAATAATAAAAATTAATGAGAAACTCAAGATTTAAAGCTGAAATAGGCATATTCAAAAATAGAACAATGCATACATATTTGATATAATTCTTAATAATAATCAATTGATCAGATATTAATATTGATGAATAATTAAAAGATCTGTTGAAAAAATCAAATTATTGAATAATGAATTTGCTTTCAATCGACATTATTGTATACTCGAGATTATATATCCAGAAAATGAAAACTGGATTGATTCATTGAAATTGAGTAATTTTGAAGTCTAAATATTGTAAAATAAATACCTTATTATGGCATATGATTTAGTGGTATAAATTTTTCATATAATAGGAGGGATGCTGTGTTTGATTCTGTGTCAAAAACTTATAAATTGTTCAATATTTTTTATCTCTGATATTCTTTCATTTTAACTATTTTTTAATATTTATTTTTAAAATTAATTATTTAGTATTATCAAAATTTAATTTATATTATGATAAATTTATCATATTATCTAATCAATTCCAATTAAATTTTATTATTATATATTCAATTTGTATTATCCAAATGACTATTATTAATTATATAAAATAAAATCATAATTTATTAATTCATTTAGTAAATTATTAATTTTAATTACATAAATATTTTATTTATTAAAAATTATATTATTGTATATTTGATATTATATATTAATTTGAACAAATTTGAATTGTTGAAAGTTAGAAAAATTTACAATTGTAATCATATCATACAAATGATATATTTATTTTCCATATTCTCAAAAGTTCATTGCTAAAATATTCAAAGATACTTGATTTAATTATAATGTTGGATATCTTATTAACTTTTAGATAATTATTAGATATAATAAAAACTATTTTGTTTATGTTACTATCTAGAAACTAACCTTGTTTTATATTTAATACATTATACATATAATCAAAAGAATTACTGTAATATTACAAATTCATTCTTTTGATAAACGAAAAGGTGAAGTCTGATTATATCAGTCATTAGAGCATTAAACCTTTAATCTGAGGATAGTGGATTCGAGCTCCAAGTTCGGCGATTTTCCTTTTCAATCTTATTGTGTATTTATTATAACTTGTTTATATAATATTATCTTCAATCATATATGCGTATTTAATATTTTATACACTGAAATATTTTTAATGAACTGATCATCAATTGAATTAAACCCAACTAATTTGATGTTTAATTATTTTATTTTGAAGAAATAAATTGATATTATTTCACAAATTATCATTATTAAGAATTTTTTATTTCACATAATATAAAGTATAGATTGATCTTATGCCTTAATATTTTTGCTTATCCTTATATGATTTGATTAATTTAATCTGATAATTGTCTAATAAACTAAATTCAACAATTAATATTGATGAAACTGATGGTTTAAGAAATACCACATTATTACCATAGAAATGAAAAAATGGGAAATTTTTTAATTTCTAATTTTTCAAGCATATTATTAATTTCAAATAAAAAAATATATACAAAACAAATAAGAAAATAAATAGTTTTGAATTATATATATATATATATATATAATAATTTTTTTGATTAAAAAATTAATTTTTTAAAATTAATTGTTTAATTTAATTATATTTAAACCAAATAGTAACCATCAAAAGTTTTTTATTTTAATATTAGTAAAACTTAACTACAAACCTTTTAAAATCATTTAAAATTTACAAACAACTTTTAATAATAAAGTATTATCTAAATTAATAATTTATCACTAGGTAAATTACTTTAAAGTTAAAAGAGAAACTACTTAAAACCTATTAAAATCTAAAAGATTAATTTTAACTGTTATTGTTTTAATTGTTAATAAAGTAAAAAATTATATTAAAAATTACTCTTTTATTTTAGTTAAAGAGTTATTAAAATATTTTAATATTAGTTACATAAGTATATTATATATATTAAAGTTTAAATTAAAATTAATTAATAAAAATATAAAATAAATATCTTATAATTTAACTAAAGCTTAAAAAAAACTAGAGTAGCTATTATTAAATAAAATTTATTAAGATATAACTAGAAACAAAAAGTTTTACAATAAATTATTATAATTAATAAATCTTAAATTCTTTTATATAATCTTTTATTAAAATATAAATTAAAATGTTAAATTAAGTTAAATTAACCCCTTCTATAAATTCTTTTAAATAAACATTTTATTAATAAATTAATGTTAATTATTATAATAAATTATAATAACATATACTATTCTTATTTAGTTTTTAAAGGAAAATTAATTAATAATAAACTTTATATTTTTTTTAAATAAAAGTATTTTTAATTAGTATTCTCAATATAATTTGAGAAAACTTATTATTTTACATGATAATTATAAAATATATAAATTTAAAGTTGTAAAAAACTTTTTAATTAAAAATAACTAGTAAAAACTACTACATCTAGTATATTCTTTAGATTATAACCTATATAATTATAATTGCTTTAGGTAATTAAAAAACCAACTTATAAGAAAAAAAATTTCTACAAAAAAATTTAATTGGTTTGTAAAATATTAAATTTTAGTCTTTAATAAAAAGAACTATTTTTTAAGTATTAGATCCTTGTTAAAAGTATAGCAAAAAGTTATTAGAAATAAAAAAAATTATTAATTTTATATTATATATTTATTTTTACTTTTTATATATTAAAATCTTTATTTTTTTTCAATTGCAAAAATTCCTATTATTTAAATTACAAAGTAATATTAACATATGAATTTAATTACTATAAACAACTTTTTGAAATAGAACTTCATATATATTAATCTTTAGTGACAAATAATTTTTATTTTATGTTTATTCATTATATTGAATTATATTTTCAAATAATAATCATTCACATGGTATTGAGTTTGTATAAATTCAAAAGCTTATCAATATAAATTTGGCTTAATAAAATCAATTCAAATATTATTTTAAAAATAAATATAAATAGTTTTACAGATACACTTAAATAAATATGTTTAATATTATTGAATTTAGGAATACACCAATTTTTTTAATTATTACCATTATCACTCAGAAGTCATAACTATAGCAAGTTATTGATTTAGAAATTCTAATTATTTCAACTTAATGATAAAGAAAAAAAGTAACATTAAATATTACTATTAAAGAAATAATAGTAGATATTAATATATCTATTATTTTTATAGATGTGAATTATTATAAAGTTAACCAATTTAATCACATTTTAAAAAGAACATTTAATAATTTATGTTCAATTGTTTTAAAAATATTATTTGAAAAGAATTAGTTTAAAATTTTTAATACAAAATTAATAGAACCAAATTCACTATAGTTTATAATATATTAATTATTAAAGCAATATAAAATATATAAATTATTTCAATATGACTTTGTTACAATTTATATTAATCAATTAAAATTTAGTATATTAATTACACAAGTTTACTATTTGTATCATCGAAAATTATTAAAAATAATTTCATTCTGAATTTAGCTGGTGATTTTACCAATAAATAACTGAAATACATTTAAAACTGATATATATATATTAGGTCTAGCATTGAACTTTTGAAATAATTAAAAATAATGAGATTTTATTAAATTTATAGTACCTAGGTTAGTAGATATGAAATATAGTATTAATATATTTGCCATTACGGTGAAAATGTTTTAGTAATATAAGGTAAAAAAGTTATATAATTCACAATTGATATATTTAGTATAATTTTCGGATATTGAATTTGACGTTATTTCTTTGGCACCACTTGCAATTGATCCTACTATTATGACAATCACACACACACATACAAACGCACGCACACACACACATATATATATGTGTGCGTGTGATAATTTCATAGATTTTGACTAAATTTGTAATAATAGAAAATGGATCAAAGCGCCCACTGTAATTTTTGATAATGATATTGTATTCGACAGTGACAAGATTGTGAATCATAAAGATTATAAATATTCTCAGAACAAGCTGAGTGTAAAGAATTCGAACCATGATGCTCTTTTGTGTGATTTTCTGGTACAAGGCGCGCCTAATATGAGCCTCATTTTCTTTCCATTTTTTGATATCATAACGGAAGAAATGAAAATCTGGTTTAAACCATGGTGTGAGAAAGAATTGGGATGAATATTGAAGGATTATATGATAAAATCACTCGGAATTAACTAAAGATTATGTGAAATTTTTATATTGTTTAGATGATCAATTTAAAAATCAGCCATTTTTTCACGGAGACGAAGGGAATCATAACTATATTCTTCTCTCAAATGCAAGTATTTAGATGCATGGAGGGCGAAACAGTATTAGGCTACTTGAAGGGAAAGATCATCCTAAGCTATATCATTGGCTCAATCAATTAGTAGAATCTAATGCATGATTTGATAGATCATTTACTGTGAATCCCGATTAATTTCCTAAATTTTCATTGAATATTATTAAATATTAATGAATTAATAATTTGATTTTGTTAACAACGTTAAGTAATTTAATATAGAAATTGGCTATAAATGTAATATACTTTATATGTATATATATTTGTATATAATTCTAATACTAAATTTGCCATTTTTACCAAATTCAGAGTTATAAATCAATATTATATTTATAATTTATTTTAATATTTCACAAATTATCAATATGTTAGATAAATGAAAACAAATCAAATTTATAATATCGAAATAAAATTTTTATTAACAACTAATAATGAAACACATTCTTAAAAGTGATTTATATATAAACTTGTATTAAAAAAATTGAAAAGTAAACAAATATAGTAAACATTAATGAATAAATATTTGATATTTCAACATAAGTTTCTAATATAATTAAAACTTTGACTATCGTATAATTATATTAATTCAATATTAAACCGTTAAACGAATCAATTTGAATTCAAAATTCCAACTGAAAATTGATCTATATAATATTTTTTAAAAAAATATATTGAAAGCATAAAATTCTAAAATATATATTCAAAATGAATTTGAAATAACTAGGTAATTATTGTTATCAAATTATTATTAATTTTAAAATTATATTATATTATAAGTAAAAAGGTTTTTAGGTACCTCTGATTTAATTTGAAAATATTATATATTAAGGATTAAATACCATATCCAATAAATATGCAATGATTATTATAATAGATTGATATTTGAAAAATACGCAAAAAATAATTGATTATTACCGAAAATGTTATATAATATTTTACATACATTCTGAATTTCACAATTTATATTTAAGTTTAAACAATTGTTTTTAGATGAATAATCGGACCGTGATATAAGTTATTAATTATAAGAAGTTTCCATTTATTTACACATTTTTTAATTTGATATAATAAAATTTAATCTGATAAATTAAAGAGCTAGAAAATCAATCCTAATCATAAATAACCAAAATATATTATTTATAAAATCTAAAATTATATTTACATATTTTAATAATCAAACTTATAAAAATACATATTATGTAATAAAGCTAAAAAGTCAAAAAAAATTCAATAATATATCATAAATTGGCTTCATATGATATATCTAATATCCTAGAATAACTCAAATATAATGTGCTTATTAGAGAGATTTAAGTATATCAAATAAATAAATTCTCTTATATTTTGAAAAATGAATAAAACCTATTATACAAATATCACATTTTAATTTGATTAATAAATATGAACTTTTCAGGAATTAGGAATTTGATTTATGATTAAAGATTAATGAATTGAAGGTTTTATAAAAATTTCTTTTCATTATTAAAATACAGTATTATTCATAACCGCTATAGTAAATTACAAAAATATTGTTATTAAATGAGAATTATGAGGATTTTGATGATAGATGGCTGAAATCAGTGGTTCCGATTTTAAAATTTTAATATCATGCTAGATTGAATTAATTTATAATGATCTTCTGAATGTCAAATAAATATTATTTGATAATCCAATTTATTTTTCTATTAATATATTTTATTATTAAGTAAAAATCGAATATATTTAAATATGCATTTTACAATTAATATATGAATAAAATTGATGAATAAGGGGTAGAAATATTTAGGAAAGATATATTTGCAAATTTTATAAAAATTACTAAAACTTACATTTTAAGGGAAAAAATAATTAAATTTAAAGCGTTATAGGGCCGAGAATTTGTATATTTGAAGCAAAAATCTTCCAGAAAAAATATTATATATATATACCTCAAAAATTTTTTATTTAACATTATTAAAATTTGAAATTGTTATAATTAAATATTTTTGATTAAAGTGTTAAAGATGGTTCAATTATATGAAATGTGTGTTGATATGAAATATAGTGGAAGTCCTTTTGTGATTATGGCTAAAATGTGCTTGAAGCATAAGGTAAATAACCTTGCGAAATTTTAATAAGAGATTAACTAATTGAAACATTAGGGAATTAATTTCAATTCCATTCCTTTGGAACCATCTACAGTTAGTCCTACAATTAAGAAAATCACGTAAAAATTGTATATATTTAACCACTGTGTAGTTTATTAAACATGATTTTAGTGATGGCAAATGGAGCCAGGTACCAACCGTAATCTTTGATAATGATGAAATTGTATTCGATAGTGAAACAATTTGCGAGTATTTGGATGAGAAGTATCCTGAAAATAAGTTAAAAGCTCAAAATCCCAAGCTTGATGCTATTTTGGAAGAATACATGATGATTAATACTCCAGCTATGCGCTACATTTCAGGACCTTTCTTCGAACATATCAGTGAAGAGCAGAAAGTCTGGCTTAAGCCTTATTTTGAGCGTAGATTAGGGCATTCATTGGAGCATTACATTAGCCGCGATCCACAACTCATCGTCGATTATAAGAATAATATCAATCGATTGGAAGACCAACTTGGAAACCAGCCATTTTTCCAAGGAGACCAACCAGGATATTACGACTATAGATTTTTCTCTCAAATGCAAGCATTTAGATGCATGAGCGAAAAAACTTTTAATCAATTGCTTGAAGAGAAAGATCATCCAAAATTGTATCGTTGGTTAAATCGACTATTGGATCTTCACGATGGGTTTGCTAGATCTTTTACTGTCAATCCCAATTAGATTTATATCAATTTTGTTTTATTTCTGAATTAATAAAATTCTAATTTTATGAAATATTAAATATTTTTAACTAATTTAATTTAAATATTTAATAACCAATTTTTAATTTCTTTTATTGAATATCTAAATAAAAATACAAAGTTAGGAATAGTGACATAGATAATTTCCATAAAGAGTAAACAAGATTTTTATTTATTCAAGTGTACAATAAATTGAAAAAAAAATCATTGTTGAATTGTAATTTGAATCATATTATCACACTGTTCAAATATTTTGTATATTAGTTATCTTGAAATTATTTTTGTCATTTTTATCAAGAGTTTATGATATTACCTTAGAAATTATATAATTATAATTTAATTTTTTTCGTGATAAATTTGAAATCACAACCAATAACAGTTTAATCTAATATTGTAAAAACTATTATATTGAATCATAATAGTGAAAATTATAGATAGTTGAATATATAGTAATTGGGTTGAGTGATTAGTTAATAGAGGAAATATAATAATAAAATTCGAAAAAGATAGAGAATGAAGATATTAGAAATGGTGAAAATATTTATAATATTTGATATAGCATTTGCGGATTGTTAAATTAAAAAAGCAAAAAGTGTTATATGTTTTTTATATCAGTATAATGTTCAAAGAAGTAGCTTCTTTGGCGCAGTTGGCAGCGCGTGAGTCTCATAATCTCGAGGTCGTCGGTTCGAACCCGACAGGGAGCACTCTTATATATGTCTTGGTCTCTTAAAGTTTTTCTTTGTTTATATTTTTATTTTTTCCTTTATTTCATTCAATCTTAAAACATTTTTTAAAATCTTTCTATATTTTACTTTATCAAAACTAATTTTTTATCTATTTTGAATTTCGAATTAATTTTATACTTATTTAAATTTAATATTGTTCATTAATAAATTAAAAATTTAATATATACTCCGATATTATTGTTAAAATTAAATTTTCTGAATCAAGTACTATGAAAATAATACAAGTTAATTTATTGTTAATTTAACATATTTATTTGAATTTAAATGAATATAATTTGAAATTTTACATCACTATCCAAAATTAATATTAATAGGAAATATATATATGATGATATAATTGAAAAAAAAGCAAAATGAAATACAGTCGTTCGTTAACATCTTGTCTCTAAGGTTCTCAGAAAAATCGGTTTCAAATGATTTATCTGAAACTTGATAAGATAATTTTTCTATTTGAAATTTTATCCAATAATATTATAATAATATTTATATTTTTATCATTACTTTTGATGTCATTATCGAATATGCAATAGAATAGCTTATTTTAGTTGAATACATTAATAAGAAATACAAATTATAATTGACGGAAAATATAATAAAAAGCAAGATGGATAATTTACATCATAATATTTGAAATTAAAATATTAGATTAAAAATATTGAATAACTAGATATATTAAAAATGAGGGTAGACAGGATAAAATTCACTTGTGTGACTATTGATTTCAATGGATAAATTTTATAAATGTGGTTTATAATTGTCAAATTACTTAAGTAAACTCAACTTACAATTCAAAATTTATGAGCCAAGATTTCAAATATCTGAACCAGAATCAATGAATAATTAATAATTTTAAAAAATTAATCAACCTAATTTATAAGCAAAATAATAAATAAATTAATAGGATAAAAATTAAATAGGTATATTAACAAATATTTTTCTTAATTTATTTATAAAACAAGTAAAATTAAAAATTTTAAATACTATATCATTCTATTATTAATTTCAATTAATATATAACCAACTTTTTAAAAATATAATTATTTTTTTTAATAATTTTAAATTTGTAATATTAATATTATTTTCAAATATTGAAATATATTAATGACAAAATATAATCTTATTATCAAATTATTGAATTCAAATACTTAAATTGTAATAATTATTCCTTTTTAATAAACCCATTACTTTTTTTGATAATCAAATTATCTCTTATATAATCTTTTCAAGATAACCAAAATATGAATATTAAAATTCCCATAATCTTCGATTGCAATGATTTCATTCGCATAGTAATTAATCAATCTTGTTAAATGAAAGAGAAATTTTGTTAAATAATGAATCTTAATGATACTTTTATAATCAATCAAATTATATCAATTTTAAGATGAAAAAAATCTATAATATTTGATAACTAATATCAGTGTCAAGCAAATTAGTGATTATTATTTATTATTTTACCATAACTATAATTATAAATTTTATTCACCACAGATCACTTGTTTGAAATTCGAATCCTTTTGAAGTTTTTCTAGTTCCTTACTAAATTTGGAAACTCGCGAAAAAATTCCAACTGATACAATGATTGAGGAAAGGTTAAATAATATAACTAGTTATTATTACAAAATGGTGATTTATACAAAGCATTTACAATTTGATTTTAGTCCTTCATCAATAAAGAAGAAATGATGTTTCTCAAAGTATTGTACTAGTTTATTAATTTATTGATTGTGACGACTTTATGCTATATCAATATAGTTATTTTGATAGTCTCAACTTTAAAGAGATCTGTGTTATTATAACAACTTGATAATTAATAGATATTTTACTAGATCTAACTGCCAAGACAAAAACAATCCTCCAAAACTAAATAAAGGTAAACTGTTAGGGAAATCAACACAAAACATTACCCGAATTCTAATTAAAAACTGAAGTATGACAAAAGATTAAAGAACCTTTCTAAAGTTTTCTATCATATTACCAATTTGAGCAACCTCCTTAAATGATTGGTTAAGGGGCGAATATCCATGTTTCTTATTCTAATCACAATTGATTCATTTTGTATTTATTATTATGAAATGGATAAATCTGTATATTTTCAAGCCAAAAAATTACATAAAAATGAAACTAAATTTATCATGATAATCCTAAAAACAGAAATCCTGTAGAAGGTATAAAAATTGATAAAAACTCTTTATTAACTCTATTTTCTTTTTATTTTGTTTATAGTTATAATCATGAAATTTAGTTCTGTTCAATTAACTTTACTCTTTAGTTGTTTATACAGTGCTCAAAACAGTTGTCAAACTGATCCCACCACTTCCAGCTGTGCTGATTTCACTATCTCTGACAGTGATGCCAACAAAGCTTTAGATGCTATCTGTAACAAGTCTACTCAGTTGGCAGGTTGTAGTTTACGTAATATGTGCGCTGCCAACACCAAATTAAATGCTACTCTCTGTTCCCCAGTTTCTGTTTTAGCCACCTTATGTACAACCGATTCCAAGGACGACAGCAACTGCAAAGCCTACAACTCCGTATGTATGCCCACCACTGGCAAGACCGCCGTCAAGCAGTGTACTACAAACGCTCCATTCCCCGGAATGCCATCCACCAAAAACATGACCAATCTGTTGCGCAACGGATGTGACGAAATGCCCAATATGCAAGACTGCAAAGTAGTTAACACTCCTGACTCAAAAGGTCTCTTGCCCATCGATAACTTGAGTGTCTATGGTGCCTTCTGTAAAGATATGCCGGAGATGAGCCAATGTACCGCTTGGAAAAAGATGTGTGCCGAATCCAACAAGTTCGACCCCATCTGTGTCAATCCTAACTACGATAAAACCACAGGTAATTCTGCTACCACACCATCCTCCTCCACCCCCAGTAAGTCTTCAGCCTCAACTTTCAAGGTCAGCATCTTCAGCGCTTCCGCTATGATTGTCGCCAGTTTGGTTGCTGTTTCCTTATAATTGGTATAATTTAAAGTTATTTTTAATCAATAAACTCACATATTGTATGCATCAAATTAAACATTTATGATTATCAATTATTAATTCTACGTTTAACATTTAATTCATCACACCATTTCATATCTAGAGTGATTTGGTTGAGATCTTCAATTATAGTTGATTTTTATATTGTTGAAATTATAATGATCAACTTTAACTAATAACTTAGTTTTGTTGTTATTAATTCCAACTAGTATTAAATTCATCTAAACAATTATTGATTATTAGTAATTTCAAAGAATTATCTTGACCAAAATTCAACCAAAAATGGAAGACAAATTTAGTCACTTTGAAACCAAATTTAAAATAATGTCAACAATATGAGAGCATATATGAATATTTATTTATCAAAATTCTTTTTTTTGAAGGTTGGTTAAATTTATTTCATATTACATTTGAAAATCTTTAAATTCCTAATATTGAAATTCATATTTGTTATAATGTTATTATTCAGTTTGTTGGCTTGTTTTCTTTTTCAAGCATTATTCCAAATTTAATAAAATTTTTGTACTATAATATACCTCAAAAACCAAATAGAAAATAATAATAAGTTAATATATTTTCAATAATTCGATGTATTAATGATGATAAAAAAATGAAATTCATTTTCTAATATTTAATAATACTGGCATGAATTATATAATATATATAATATATATTGTATATTTGATGATAATTTATAATTATTGAACAATGATGTCGATATATTAATACCCAATTCTATTCTTGCTAAAATCATATTTAAAGGCCAAAAATCCTATATTATAATTTTTGCATTTATTGGACAGCTTTTAATGCTTTTTTCAATTTTCAGCGCAATTTGAGTAGTTTTTCAAATTAAATTTACAAAGACTATGAATATACAAAAAAGGTAATTAATCTAATAAGGATGATACTTGCAAATATTTGAACAGTTTAATATTATTAAGTCATAACATCATATATTTATTTTACAAACTTTATAAAAAAACTAATATTAATAAAACAAATAATTATTAGATCTTGTAGAAAATGAATTTTTTTTTGAATCAACTATTGTAAAATTTTATCATATTTTAAAAATTATAAAAATCTGAATCTGTATTTAAAATGAAGTATTAATTAATAATGAATAAGTATTTCATTATTTAAACCTTAATTGAAATGATACATTCAGTGATTTAAAAAATGTATATTATAATTATTTTTGATTGCTTTATTTGTTAAATGTTTCAATAATTTTGTCAAATCATAATTAAGTATATAGCTATATCTGATTATTTTGAAAATATTGAATATCAATTAATATTAATATATCTTATTCAAATTTTACATTTAGTAATTCCTAATTATTTTATTGATTTTTTATTTCTCCATAAAATTGTTGAATTGATTGGTAGTTTGGAATTAGATTTACCATTTATAGAAAACTTGAATTAAGCATTAGAAATGCCAAAAAACTGCGATTTTACTTAAAATTTATTAATGTAAATTCATTATTAACTTATATATAATATCAATTAAAAAATGTAAATATTTTTACATTTGCTATATAATAGTAGGAAGAGAATATTAATAGTTAAAAAATCAAGGAATAGGATAAAAAACCATTCCCTAAGCAAATTCATTCTTTTAATTTTATCTTTAATAGGATATTTATATACAAATATTATATCTAAAATCTAGTTATAGTTTCATATATATCTAACAAAATAGAGCTATATTTCTTAATAAATAATAAAAGACTATACTGGTATTAATGAATTTAACATATGTTTCCAAATACATTATATTAATATTATAAATTAAAACTCAATAAATATATTTTATATTATAATATTTTTATAAAATCAAGGTAATTTTATTGCAATTAATTATTTCTAATTATATATCTTATTAATATAAAAAATTAATTTTTATTATTAATCTTTATATTATAAAATCAAAATATATAATAACTTATTTTTTAATTTATTTAAAAAGTTAGGGAAATACTAAAATATTAATTATATAATAATAATATGCAAATTAGATATTATATTTTATTTATATATTATAAATTAAAAATAAAATATTGAAAATATAACTAAAGCTTAAAAAATAAAGATAATTATAACTTAATCAAACTTATTAAGATTTTATCAAAAATTTTTCTTTATTCAATCAAAATAATAATTATAATATAGAGTTTAATTAAAGCTTAAATATAATTATATCTGTATTAATAAATATTTAAATAATTTATATATGTAGATTAATATTAAAAATAATTGATAAAAATATATAAACTTTTTTTATCTTGATAGGAAAGTTAATTAATAATAATTTCT